>MU775947.1:83800-114410 GCA_026770625.1 Nicotiana glauca | reverse complement strand
TTTTCCCATTTGGCATACACTTAGGCTTCCATTTGGACCTCACATCACTTACCATAAGACTTATACTCATATTTACCAAGTCTAATTGATGTCCACCATGTTCATAGCACATAAAATATAATAATTAGCCTACGTGGCACCTCGAAATCCTAGATTACTTAGCGAAATTTTTCGGGGCCTTGCAGTGAACCTTTCCCTTTTATGTTCAAATGAGGTATTAGATATTCAGTCATGTATTAGAGGCTCTATACTCGAGATACCAGATATTTGGGGCTATGTAGTTTTATGCTTTATTGACTTCCGCTTATTCATTTTGCTATTTTAAACACTTATTATGACAAATTGGAGTTTAAACCATATTAGAAAATGGCTTATTAACTGAAAATGGGTTGTGATTCAATAGTTGGTGTAGCTTGCCTAGTAATGTGATAAGCGCCATCACGACCCTTATTTGGGGTCGTGACATTTAGAATAAGAGAAAACAAATGAAAATTCAAACGAAAATATTTTCCTTGTAATTTTGAAAATCCCAAAGTTCGAATCAAAAGAAAAGGAAGTTTCAATAGTCTTTCTTTCAAAAAATAATAAAAAAGAGTCAAAATCAAAAATTCAAAAAAATATTTCCATTATTCTTTTAAAGCATTTCTTTCGGAATTTAAAAACAAATAAAGAATTGGAAAAAATTGTTTTTCTTCTTCCTCAAATCTTTCATGGTCTGAGTGTTAAAAAAAAGAGAGAAAAAAGAGCCAGTTTATTTAATTCATCCCCAATCTTCCTAAACTACACAAGATCTGCAACGTCATGATACGTTGGCAATCCCCATCAGATTCGATCATAGCTATAAAATAAAATCGAGTGAAAATAATTTGAAAAAAAGAAACAAAATATTTGATTGAGTGAATCAAAAAGAAAAGAGCGAAAAAAGGAGCGACAAGAAATAAAAAGTGACAAAAACAAAAAGAGAAAAAGAAAGTGCATAAATAAAAGATCTGCAAAAACGAGTGATTAAAGAGAGGCAGAAATGAAAGAAAAGTGGTACAAAGTGAAAAGGGATAGTTAAGGCTGGAATGAAACATGCAACCTATCCAACACATGGTAGAAGTGTTTAACTGTTAGGTGCATTGCATCCCAACGTGCGATTTCCTATATGTTAAATGTCTCAAAACTAACAAGGTTGTTGGGCGTGCAAATTAAGCTACGTTATGTTCAATTGGTTGGTTTTTTGGGGTAATCTGGTTTCCCATCCTTACATACAAGATCCAAAGTAAAGGTTCCTATGGCCTCTGAAGGCTATCCCAAAATCATTGGTCCTAAGGATAGCCCAGCACCGACCATTCACAACCAGAATCAGCAGCTGCTGAAGAGAATAGGATATTGCGTGTCCGCATATTGGAAATGTGGTACGCTTGGTCTTATGGTAAGGAACAGCCAAGTGCAATCCCTGGGTTCCCTGAGTTGATCCCCAGGACAGGTGAGGTTACTAATGCACTTGTACCCAAGTTGCTCATCCTGTGGGGGCACCTTCCAAAGCTGTCCAATGTTCATGGCATGCCTTCTGTGATTCTCCCCCAGGCCCTAGTTTTCGGGACACCTCCAATATTGTTCTCTACAGCACCAGTCTACACCATAGCCCAACCAACTTTACCACGGGCGTATGTTGAGCCTCCAATAGTCACCTTTCGGGGCCCATAACTTCAATCAGAAATAACATATGTGACCCCGTAATCGTTAACTCAACCTCCGTAATATGATCTCTTAGTGGAGCAAAAAAGGGTTGTTAAAAATCACTAGCAAAAGTAAATGGCTCGAAAGTTTAAAATCCTCGAACAAAGCCTAAAAATCATGCAAGGTCTGAGTGGCCAAAAGAGAGTCTTATATTATGATCTCTGTGTTTTTCCCGATGTCCCCTTGGTAGTTGGCTTCAAGAGGCCAGAATTTGAAATGTAAGATAGGCATGGAAACCGGGTCGCTCATCTGAAACGTTACTGTAACTAGTTGAGGGGTGCTGGAGGAAACAAGGAGCTGTTAATGGCCTATTTTGGGGAAAGCCTCACCGGAATTGCTTCTGAGTTGTATATAGACCAAGAAATTACTCATTGTCACGTGTAGGATGGTATGTCCTGAGACTGATTACATGATCAAATGATCAAGAACTGCCAAAGGGAAATCGAGTGGAATAAAGAAAGGGCTGAACGAAAGAACAAGAAGAAGACAAGTTCAACCAAAAAGGAACAAAGGATAAACAAAGGCTATAGTGGTTGTCTGGGGAGAAAAATCAGATGAGGACTCAAAAGGTGAAGCTGAAGAATAACATGCTCTATGGCTATTGGAGAATCAGATGATGAACAAGAGGTAAATAATCTTCGTCTCAAAGAAAAGATTAAATTTCTGTCTAAAGAAAGGTTATTTGAGCTGTTACTATACTTCATTGATGAGTATGAAATAATCAACAATGAAAAGGAAGATATGTCTAGGGAATGTGTGATCCTAAAATCAAGATGCAAAAGTCTACAGTCTAGGTCTAATGAGAGTGATTGCAAAAATGCTTAGTAAGATCATCCTTCGAAACCAAGAAAATGGTAAGCACGTCCAAGTCATTGGAAATGGTTCATATGGATCTATGTGGTCCAATGAGAACATTAAGCATAGGTGGTAAAAATATGTGATGGTGCTTGTTGATGATTAATCTAGGTTTACTTGGACATTGTTATTAACATGTAAAGATGAAGCATTTGACATGTTTACTTCTTTTGTTAGAGAAAATCAGAAACAACTTGATAATCAACTTGCATCAATTAGGTCTGATCATGGAACTAAATTTGAAAATGCAAAGTTTGCTGAATACTGTGATGAAAATGGTATGGATCATAATTTATCTGCCCCTATGACTCCTTGCCAAAATGGATTAGTTGAAAGCAATAATAGGACCCTTGAGGAGATGGCTAGGACCATGCCACTTTCTAGTAAAGTGCCTCACAGCTTCTGGGCAGAGGCTGTAAACACTGCATGTTACATAATCAATAGATACACAACTAGACCACTTGTAGAGAAGACTCCCTATGAATTACTTAAAGGGAGAAAACAAAATATATCCCATCTTAGTGCAATTGGTTTTAAGTACTATGTGCACAATAATGGAAAAGACTCCCTAGGTAAGTTTTATCCCAGAAGTGACGAGGGAGTATTATTGGGATATTCTTCACACAAAAAAAGCATACAAAGTGTTTAACAAAAGAACTTTGTTTGTAGAAGAAAGTCTGCATGTTGTATTTGATGCAACTAACATTCTTTCTGATAGACACGAACATGAAGATGAAGCCATTGGATTGGCAAAAGTCTTGACTGAAGCCTCAGCTCAGGTCAAAGAGGCACCAACAGAAGGAACATGGGATGGAACAAGTCCTTCCATATAGGGCAACCTGACAGGGGGAACAAATCAAAGAGGAATAGAAATAAATCCCTTAAAGTAACATGTTCATGACGCTATTCCTCAGCAACATAACATGGGAGAAACATCTACCAGAAACTAGTTGGTTGTGAAACCTCACAAAAATAAAAGTTCTCATGCCATTAAGAACATTATCACTGATTCAACATCTGGAGTGAAAACTATATCATAATTAAAGAATTTGTGTGCTTTTGATGCCTTTTTATCTCTTATTAAACCTAAAAATGTTGTTGAGGCTTTGCAGGATGGAGATTGGGTGAATGCAATGAGGATGAACTCAACCAGTTCTAAACAAGTCAAGTTTGGCATCTAGTTCCAACACCCAAGGACAATTCCGTCATTGGCACAAAATGGGTCTTCAGAAACAAACTTGATAATATAGAACAGTTTTAAGAAATAAGGCAATATTGGTGTTCCTAGGTTATAGCCAAGAGGAGGGCATAGACTATGATGAGACCTTTGATCCATTTGCAAGACTAGAGTCAATCAGACTTCTTATAGCATTTTCAGCACACATGGAATTCACTCTTCATTAAAAGGATATTAAAAGTGACTTCCTGAATGGTTACCTAAAACATGAAGTGCTTGTAAAACAACCTCCAGGGTTTGAAAGCAAGGATTGTCCTGAGCATGTGTACAAGTTAGACAAGGCTCTCCATGGACTCAAGCAGGTCCCAAGAACATGGTATGAAAGATTGTCCAAATTCCTGCTGGAGCATGGGTACAAAAGAGGTAAAATTGATAGTACCTTATTCCTAAGGGAAAAAGGTAAGGATCTCCTTGTTTTACAAATATATGTTGATGACATAATCTTTGGGGCCACCACTGAATAACTAAGTAAGGAGTTTGTAGAATTAATGGGGAGTGAGTTTAAAATGAGCATGATGGGTGAGCTTAACTTCTTCTTAGTCCTACAAATCAAACAAAGTCCAAATGGAACCATGATCTATCAGTTGAAGTATACAAAAGAGCTAATCAAAAAGTTTAAAATGGAGGAATCTAAAGAAATAGACACACCTATTGCAACTGCCACTAAATTAGATGTTGATGAACTTGGTTCATCAGTTGATCAAAAGTAATACAGGGGTATGATTGGTTCACTCATGTATCTTACTGCTAGTAGACCTGACATTATTTTCAGTGTAGGGCTTTGTGCTCATTTTATGGCAAATCCCAAAGAGTCTCACTTGACTGTTGTCAGGAGGATTCTAAGATTTGTAAAACGCACCACAGATCTGTATCTTTGGTATCCCAAAGGTAGCAATTTCCATTTAGTTGGATATGCTGATGCTGACTATGCAGGTTTTCTAGTGGATAGGAAGAGCACCTCAAGTATGGCACACTTACTTGGTTCATGTCTTGTGTCATGGGCTACCAAAAAGCAAAATTCAGTGGCCTTATCTACTGCTGAAGCTGAGTATGTTTTTGCTGCTTCTTGTTGTGCTCAATTATTATGGATCAAACAACAGTTGGTAGATTTTGGAATTGGAGTGGGATGTATTCCAATATTCTGTGATAACACTAGTGCTATAAGTATCACAAAGAACCCTATTAATCACAAGAAGGCTAAGCACATAGCTGTTAGATACCACTTCTTAAGAGATAACCATGAGAAAGGATTGACTTCAATAGAATTTTGTTCTACTGATAAACAAATAGCTGACATTTTCACAAAAGCATTGAGTAGAGTAAACTTTGAGAGGAATAGGTTGGAATTAGGGTTGATTAAGATCACCTAATAGGTCTAGTTTAGAATGCACAATGAAAAAAAAATATGAAATGAAAAAAAAGAATATTTTTTTATTTGGTTAGGAGTTATAACTTTGTGTAAATATCTAGATAAATTCTTACTCAGTTTCATACTTTAATTAGTATACTCCTGTGACATGTGTATATATGACTCACTGATCTCTTACAAAGTTTTTCCATTATGGCATTCGAGGCATGTTCAAGAGAATTCCATATGAAGAACCTAGTTCATCAGTATGTGTTCATAAGAAAGCTCAGGTATGTTTTCTATACTCAGTACAATTAGAAAGATTAATTATCCAATCATGAGCAGAAGTCCTATACTTGTAAAATTCCCAAAATTCTATCCGTTCAACATTAAACCAGTTTTGTTCCCATAGAACTCAAAAATTCGGGATTTTTGCCAAATATCTGGCGATGCCTAATAATTACTAAGAGACTGGAATTAAACCTTGACTAGACCTCTAATTGACCTCTGAAAAATCTGGCGTTACTGTACTTATTACTAAATTTATTTAAATATACACCATACCTCTTCTTAATAATCCCATAACAGTCAAAATTGTATCTCTAGTTCTAATTGATTTTCCTCTTCAGAAATCCCAAATCTTCTTTCTTCTCAAAAATTCTCAAAACTCTTCCATAGATGAAGAACCATGTCTAACCCCCATGATAATCCTCGCACTCCCCCACCAACATCTCCCTCTAACACATCCTCATCTACTTCTCCTATCAAATCCCCAAAACCTAGGTTTCATAGTAAGAAAATATTGGCTAGAAAAACTATAGCATCTGGAGCCCTAAGGAAAGTTCTAAATGAGAGATTGAAAGCTAGCCAAAAGAAACAAATCCCTGTTCATGAATTTGACTCTGCCTCTCAGTCTGAAGCTTTTATTTCTACTAGTGAAGGTGAAGAACATGGGTCTTCTGACACTGAGAAAATTCAAGAAACCCCAGGTGAGGTAAGTTCTTGTGTGGTATTTTCTACTGTGGTTGAAAGTACTGAAAATAAGTTTGTTCTAGTTGGTCCTATTAAAGATGTAAAGGTGGTTGAATCAATTAGGATTGGAGGTAAAAAGAAAGGAAAGGAGAGAGAGGGAAAAAGTGGTAATGAGAGGGGAAATGGGACAGAAAAAGTTCTTCCTATCCGTGGGAGTGTTGAAGAGAGTGGCATCAAGTCAGGGGGGAGTGGTTCTGGGGATGCGGCTAAGGGGCATGTTCATCTAAACAAGAAATAGGAAGAACCTATTTCATCAGCTGAGGAAACTCTGGATGATCTTCTGAAAAGATTTGGGGCAAGCTATGATCCAAAGAAGCACAAAACTTCTTTACAAAAAAGGCTCCAACTACTTCCAAGCCAACCAAGAAAAGCAAAACTTCATCCCCAAAACCTACTGTCCCTTGAGTGCCTAAGGGAAAAGCTACTAGATGTAGGGTCAAACAAGGTGAAGCAGAGCTACAGAAAGCTCTAGAAGAAAGCAGGAAGAAGAAGAAGGAGAAGAGAAAGGCAAAGGTTGTAGAAAGTTCTAAGGCAGCAGGAGAAGAAGAGGTGATGTACCTGGTCCATCAAGAAAGGGGAACAACTATAGAGGTTCCTACTCCAAAACCTAAGAGGTCCAAGACTTCCTCTAAGAAGTCCTCCTTTGAACCTGTACCTATTGAATCCTCTTTAGCCAAAAGAACTAGGTCTGTTGTGAAGGGTAAGCAAAAGAAATTTTTTGAATAAGCTGAAGAGCTAAGAAAGAGCAAGACAGGTTTGCCATCTTTGGCAAAAGATTTTTTTTAAAGGAAGGCTGGTTAAAGACCTAGATGAACCAGGAATGAGGAGGTTGGTGGATGCTCTTACTACACAAGGGTGGAAGGAAATTCTCTTTGAAATGGATGGAAGGCTGGCTAGGAAAGAACTGATTGAGTTTATGGCAAATGCCACTTTGAAGAATGTGGTAGTCACTAGTCTGGTGAAACGTGTAAAGTTGGATTTTGATGCAATCAAACTGGGTGAGATTCTAGATATACCTATTGAATGGAATGATAATTATACAATGAAAAGATGGTCATGCCTGGATTCTCTCCCAAATGATCGTCAAATTAGTAAAAATTTATGCGATGCTCAAGCTGAGTAATATGTGCCTGAAACCAGATTCGTGCAGAAAAATGAGATAAGGCCTGAGCACAAGGTCTTGTTTGAGTTTGTTAACAAGTGCCTACTGCCCAGACATGAGAGAAGGCAAACTGCCAACCCGGTGCTTATGGAGTGACTTGTGAGAGGAATATAGATAAATTGGTCTGCTTTCATTGTCAAATTACTAGACAGGGTCATCAATGGCCCCAAGGATCATGCAACTCCATATGGGTTCGTACTGACTACTATGCTAGATAGACTAAGTCACGGCCCTAGTTCACCAACCGTGAACATGTCATGACGGCACCTGGTCCCCATGACCATGTAAGCCTATTATTGCGAAAACATCATAATTGTGGAAAAATAGAGAAAACCAAATTAAATATCTAAAGGAAACTATACTGAATGCCGCTCAGCATGTAAAACTCGATAACACAAAATCCAAACAAATTCCCAAAACCCGAAAATCTCACGGGCAACACACGCTACAAAAATATATAGTATGGCTCCAAAACACCATAATATCTAACAACCGAAAGAGAGAAAAACTAAGTACTAAAGATAGAGTAATAGGGAGACTCGTCGGTCTGCAGACGCAGCAGATCTACCTCGAGGTCTCTGAAATCCTCCTGCCTCACTGATAGTGCGCCTAAGTAGAGGTACCTGAATGATCTGCACATGAAAAACATGCGCAGGAAGGGCATGAGTACACCACAACAGTACTTAGTGAGTTCCAAGCCTAACCTTGGTTGGGTAGTGACGAGGAAAGGTGTGGGCCCTATTGAGGCAAAAATATAGCAAAAGCATTAATTAACAATGTGGAAATCTGACAGAAATAATAAATACAGCAGTGTAATAAGTCAAGTCAACGAAGCAATAATAACTACAAGGATAGAGTAAAACACAGAGTAAACACAACTCAATGTCAAAGATACCATTGTGGGTCTCCCAGGATACCGTCCTGTAGCCCTTTCCTCAACTGTCTAGTAGATCTCCTGGGATACCGTCCCGTAGTCCTAAAGTAAAAGTGCAGGGGGATCTCCCGGGAATCGAACCCGTAGTCCCAAAGTAAACAAACAAGGGGGAGCTACCGGAATCCCACATCCGTAGTCCCAATGTAAATGCACAATCATAGCCAGAAACAAACCAAGGAACAAGGTACGAAAAGACAACCACAGATAGAACTAGCCTAGCATGATTCATGTAGTGTAGTCAAAATAATTTAAGCAAGTAGGCAGTCAAATCAGCTAAACATGTTTTCCATAATCTAGCATAAGTCATAGCTCCAAATAGAACAAGGCAAATAAGGATAAGAACTAACTTTTCCATAGCTTAAGTAAAAAAAATAGAATTTCATCAATCGGCTCAAGTACGCGCTCGTCACCTCACGCATAAGGAACTCAAATATCAAGTAAAATTCCAAGGGGAAAGGTCCCCCACACAAGGTTGGATAAGCCACTTACCTCGAACCAGCTCAATATTACTAAAAATCGTGCCTTTGCCATGAGTATCCGACTCCAAATGGCCCAAATCTATTCAATTCAATTACACATCGTAAATACTATTGCAAACAACTGATTCCACTATTAAATTTAAAGCTAGGGCACGAAAATAGGTAAAATGACCAAAATGCCCTTCCAGCCAATGTAGTTTTCAGAATCCTCGTACTCTCATGAGTCCAACCATATAAAAATCTCCCAAATCGGAGGTCAAATGCCCCCTCAAAACCCAATAGTTTAGTCTATGAAATTTCACCCAATTTTCATTCAAAAATAAAAAATTTAAAGATGAAATAGTGATTAGATTAGTGGGTATTAAGCATAAAAGAGTAAGGAATCGTTACCCAATCGTTGCTCTTGAAAACCCCTCGAAATTTCTCCCAAATCCGAGCTCTCTAGTTTGAGTTTTGTTAAAAATGGCTAAAACCCTCGTTTGAAATGTTTATAACTGTTTAGGTGTTTAATGAATCGCGATCACGAAAGTGGGGCTGCGATCGCAAAAGTGGGGCCGCAATCGCATAGAGTAAATAAAGGCTCCGGGAAAAGGCCTACGCGAATGCGTGAAAGGGCTCGCGATCGCGGAAGAGGAAAGGGCAGAGCTACGCGATCACGAATCAACCCATGCGATCGCGTTTAAGGAATTGGGCCCCCCTCCAGATTGCTCTATGCGATCGCGTCAGCCGGGACACGATCGCGAAGGAGAAAATGGTCTGCAACAGCTGAAGAGAATTTCTGCAATTTTTCAGACACTAAAATGACCCGTTGGGCATCCAAAACACACCCGAGGCCCCCAGGACCTTAACCAAACCTACCGACATATTCCATAACATCATTCAAACTTGTTCCAATCCTTAAACCACCTAAAACTACGCCGGAAACATGAATTAATCAAAGATTCAAGCCTAAGAACTTCAAATTCCAACAAAACACACTTTCGATCAAAAAACTAACCAAACCTCGCCCGAATGACCTGAAATTTTGCACACACATCCCAAATGACATGACGGAGCTACTGCAACTTCCAGAATTCAAATTCGACCCTCAGATCAAAAACTCACCATCGGACCGAAAACTTCAAAAATTCAAACTTCGGCATTTCAATCCTAAATGAGCTACGAAGCTCCAAAATACATTCCAAACACGCTCCCAACCCCAAAATCACCTAACGGAGCTAATGGAACCATCAGATTTCCATTCTAAGGTCATCTTCACACTGTTCCGAATGTGGACCATTTTTCAACTCTTAACCTCTTATTTAGGGACTAAGTGTCCCAAAACACTCTGAATCCTAACACCGAACATCTCGGCAAACCAAAATAGCATAAATGAACATAGGGAAAGTAGTTAATTGGGAATCAGGGTGTAATTTCAAAAAATGATCGGCCGGGTCATTACATCCTCCTACACTTAAACATTCGTTCGTCCTCAAATGAGCATAGAGAACATACCTGAAGTAGTAAAAAGATTAGGGTACTGGCTGCGAATATCCTGCTCGGTCTCCCAAGTCGCCTCCTCGGCCAGCTGACCCTGCCACTGGACCTACACTGAAGCAATATTCTTTGACCTCAACTTTCTGATCTGCTTGTCCAAAATAGCCACTGGCTGCTCAATATAGGATAGATCATTATCCAACTGGACTGAACTGAAATCCAACACGTGCGACGGATCACCGTGATATCTCTGGAGCATCGAAACATGAAATACCGCATGAACTCCGGCTAGGCTGGGAGGTAAGGCAAGCTCATAAGAAACCTCCCCAACTTGCCTCAAGATTTCAAAAGAGCCAATAAACCTCGGACTCAGCTTCCTTTTCTTTCCAAACCTCATGAAGCCCTTCATAGGCAAGACCCGATGCAGAACCCGCGCACCAACCATATATGCAACATCACGAACCTTCTTTTCCGCGTAACTCTTCTATCTGGACTAGGCTTCACGGAGTCTATCCTGAATCACCTTAACCATCTCCAATGCATCATGGACCATCTCTGTGCCCAATAGCCTGGCCTCACCCGGCTCAAACCAAACCACCGGAGATCTACACCTCCTACCATATAAAGCCTCATACGGTGCCATTTGAATGTTGTACTGATAATGGTTGTTATAAGAAAACTCCGCCAATGGCAAGAAATGATCCCATGACACTCCAAACTCAATCACGCACGCATGAAGCATATCCTCCAGAATCTAAATAGTGCGCTCGAACTGTCCGTCCATCTAGGGGTGAAATGTCGCGCTCGAATCCACCCGAGTGCCTAACTCCTACTGCACGGCTCTCCAGAACAGCAATGTAAAGTGAGTACCTCTGTCTGAGATGATAGAAACTAGAATACCATGCAAACAGACGATCTCCCTGATATAAATCTCCGCAACTGTTCTGATGAATAAGTGGTACACATAGGAATGAAATGAGTGGACTTGGTCAGCCGATGCACAATGACCCAAACAGAATCAAACTTCTTCAAAGTCCGAGGACGCCCTGATACAAAGTCCATAGTGATACACTACCACTTCCACTCCAGAATCTCTATTTGCTAAAATAACTCACTCGGACACTGGTGCTCAAACTTCACCTACTGGCAGTTGAGGCATCTAGACACGTAATCAACTATATCCTTCTTCATCTGCCTCCACCAATAGTGCTGCCTCAAGTCCTTATACATCTTCGCGGCACCCGGATGGATGGAATACCGTGAACTATAGGCCTCTGCTAGAATCAACTCTCATAGACTATCAACATTGGGCATACAAATCCGGCCCTGCATCCTGAATACTCCATCATTCCCGGTGGTCACATCTTTGGCATCCCCACGCTGAACCCTGTCCTGAAGGACAAGCAAATGAGGGTCATCATACTGCCGCTCCCTGATACGATCAAATAGGAAAAACCCAGAAACCATAAAGGCTAGAACCCGACTAGGCTCCAAAAGGTCCAATCTCACGAACTGGCTGGCTAAGGCCTAAACATCCATCGCCCTAGGTCTCTCTGAGGCTGGTAAGTATGCCAAAATCCCCAAACTCTCCGCCTGGTGACTTAAGGAATTGACTACCACATTGGCCTTGCCCGGGTGATAAAAGATAGTAATATCATAATCTTTTAACAACTCTAATCATCTCCTCTGATGCATATTCAGGTCCTTCTGCTTAAGCAAGTGCTGGAAACTCCGATGGTCAGTATATATCTCACAAGGCACCCCGTACAAATAATGAGGCCAGATCTTTAAGGCATCAACAATAGCAGCTAACTCAAGGTCGTGGACCGGATGGGCGGAATGATACCTTCGATAAACTTCTGAACTCTCTCCCGAACTGTCGAAATCAATCCATGCGACGTGTTTAATGAATTGGGTCCCCCTCCAGATAGCTCTATGAAATCGCGTGAGCTGGGACGCGATCGCAAAGGAGAAAATGGTCTGCAACAGCTGAAGAGAATTTCTGTAATTTTTCAAACACTAAAATGCCCCGTTGGGCATCCGAAACACACCCGAGGCCCCTAGGACCTCAACCAAACCTACAAACATATTCCATAATATCATTTAAACTTGTTCCAATCCTTAAACCACCTAAAACAATGTCGGAACTACGAATTAATCAAAGATTCAAGCCTAAGAAGTTCAAATTCCAACAAAACACACTTTCGAACAAAAACCTAACCAAACCTCGCCCGAATAACCTGAAATTTTGCACACACATCCCAAATAACATGAAGGAGATACTGCAACTTTTGGAATTCAAATTGAATCCTCAGATCAGAAACTCACAATCGGACCGGAAACTTCAAAAATTCAAACTTCGGCATTCCAAGCCTAAATGAGCTATGAACCTCCAAAATACTTTCCGAACACGCTCCCGACCGCGAAATCACCTAACGGAGCTAACAGAACCATCGTATTTCCATTCTGAGGTCGTCTTCACACTATTCTGAATACGGACCATTTTTCAACTTTTAAGCTCTCATTTAGGGACTAAGTGTCCCAAAACACTACGAATCCTAACATCGAACCTCCTGGCAAACCAAAATAGCAGAAATGAACTTAGGGGAAGCAGTTAATGGGGAATCAGGGAGTAAATTCCAAAAACGACCGGCCGGGTCATTACAGGCTGAGGGTGGCTTTAAAGAAATGGGACATGGCATCAAGAAGGGAGCATTTTGGTGTTAAGACCATACTGGCTTTTGACTATCCTGTCAATGCCATTCCAGTTATACCTGCTTCATCTTTGAAGACACCTATCAACAGCAAGGTTAGGGACTTGGTTCAGGAGTGTGGAACTAAGGATGAAGAAATTGCTAGGCTCAAGGCATGCGTGGCTGAATTGGAGAATGAGAGAGATGGCCTTAGAGATTAGCTAGAAAAATAATAGGAGAAGAGTGATGGAATGCTTTAGAATATGCTCAACCTTCTCCAATCTCAGCCCTCTAGTTCCTCCAAGCCCTAGGTCTTCCAGCACTTGTTTTTAGATCCAGTCTAGTAACCCCCAGTAACCCTCAGTGACATGATTTAGGTATGTTTCTATTTTGTTTTTCTTCGCTCATGGTTTGGAAGTTTTTTATTTCTTTTTGTGGTTTATTTGTGGAAACATATCCTTATCAACGACAACTGATGTGTCTCTTGTTATATGAAAATTATGATCTTAATAGTTCAATTATGTTTGTTGATTATTGATAAACTGAATCATGTTTTCACTTGTAGTTGCCCCAGTGGCCATGGTAACTATTAAAATATGGGATTTACACTAGGTATGAAACTTTTCGATGATGCCTAAAGGTGGGAAGATATATTGTGCTTTACTCTTTATTCTGAATAATGTGATATTTATAACCTAATTAAACCTAGTCCTTGATGATAAGTTAAAATTCTAAGTTATGTATTGATTGTTAAGTTGAGTTCTTATAGATTTTTAGATTAGTAAAAGCACAGAGTTTGTCATCTTCAAAAAGGGGGAATTTGTTGGCCCAAGTTCAGGTGAAGTTTTGAAGAATGACAAATGAACTCAGTCATGGACCAGGTCTATCATATGAGGAACAGTGTCTATCAACCTATACATGTGAGATACACGTGAATGAGATAATTATCAGTGATCAAGCTGCAATATATCCTAAACTAATCGAAAAGGTTTCATATTAGATAAGGAGTGAAGGTCTCCTTATGAGAAGAGAACACAATCCGGATAAAGGATAGGGTCGGAGTTTGTGTTGTTCAAGGATAGAAATTCGATGGAAGATCAGCAATTGAGGTTTAATCTAACTCTAATTACTAACTCATTAAATAACAGTAATTGTTCTCTTTTACATGTATTGCACAAATGCAGAAGTTAAACTAAATTGAGAGCAAAAGAACGAGTCAATTTCGCAAGGAATTTATGTGAGATTCAAGTGTCCATTCCTGAAGCTACTTGGACAAGATAGAAGAACCAATTCCATTGTGTCTTTCTTTTATTCTAGTTCAATTGTAGTAGGTGGTTTAAAGTTCTAACTTTCAGCTTTCATTGAATCGGACCTTGAAAATGGTAATCACAATTAGATTTGATTTTGTGGCTCAAAAAGTACGTGATTTGTTCTTATGCTTGGTGTTGAGCAGTGGATGCTAAGCGTGAGACTAGAAAATAAGATAAGAGCTTGAAAATAGCATGATAAGCAAACTGAGTGGCTAAGAATTAGGGCCTCGAGCTAGGCTAGACGGGAACTCAGGGTCGAGCTAAATGTTAGATTGTGGACAGAAGATGAAGGATTAACTGTTCTGAGAGCTTTGATGAGGGATATTTATGATCAATAATGAATAATAAATGAAGAACAATCAACGAGATGCAATAAATGTAAGCAATATAATAAATATAAGCAGTAAAATGAAGGGAGAATATGTTTAAGTTAGAGAGCAAAGAATGTTCTTGTTCTTGTATTGAATATCATCCCCATACAAAATATTAAGGTTCCACTTTATATAGGAAGGGGAATCCCAACATAGTATATGTGTAACTATTACAAGGAAATATAGTTGGTACTGCTATTCACTAGTCTAGTATATACTAGTAGTTCGCTTTAGGGTATTGTCATCTTTGGTCACATGCCTTGGGAACTTCCCACTTGTTCATGGTAGCCACCGATTTCTGCTGCCCCGAGGTTGAGCCAGGGGGCCCCCGTGGTTGAACCTCGAGTTTTGCCTTGGGCCTTCCAGGTGAAGCTACGGAATTCTACAATGATCATAAAACTGGACTCTTCAATTTTAGCCGTATACAAGTACGCCGCTTTATACGTGGTTATATCTTCCTGAGAGGAAGGAATCACTATCTTTTTATTATTGTATTATTTGAAGTCCTCTTCTACTTGATCAAGCTTGGTCTTGGTTACAAAACAATTATCTTGAGACATATGCTCGCATCGGCCTGGTGTGGAAATAGTTTTTTCAATTTTGAAATTGGATGTTAACTCGCAGGCAGGAGGATGCATTCCTCGATACGAGGTGGCACTACAATTTTGCTCTTGCTCAATCAAGAAGATGAATGAGCTTTTTCCTTTAGAGGAACGAATTTAGAAGTTTTAGCCATCTCTAAGGGAAAGATCCGAAAAGATGGAAAATGTTGTTAGAAAGGAGAAAAGAGAGGACAAGGAGATTGAAAACGACTAAATGAGACTTTAGAAGCACTAAGGGAATAAAATTTGTATTGTGATGGAATTTGTCTGTTTATAACGATCGTTTAAACGTGCTGAGGAAGCCAAAAGGCCAACCATCGGCCGCCTACAATTAATGATTTTGGGAAATAAAAAAACAATCCTTCAGTCACTTCAACCTCTTATGTCATGATTTTAACATCAGGACCTAGGCATCGAGAATCAGTTTGATAGAAATCATTAAGGACAGTCCACAAGTTGAGGTGGAGCAAGCGCTCACTCGGCTATTAAGCCCAAGGGCTACCCGAGTTCTAACAAATTCTCATTCGGGCGACTATCTATAAGGCCTTAGGGCTATCTTTATTCCGAGTTCGAGAAAACACTTACTTAATTATTAAGCCCAAGGGCTACCCTTGTTCGAGTAAATTCACCCTCGGGGAGTGTTTGTAAAGCCTAAGGGCTATCTCTATTTTGAGGTTCGAGCAAATGCTCACTCGACTATTAAGCCCCCGGGCTACTCGAGTTCGAGCAAATTCTTAATCGGGGACTATCTGTAAAGACTTAGGGCTATCATTATTTAAAGTTCAAGCAAATTTTCAGTTAATTACTAAGCCCAAGGGCTACCCGAGTTCGAGCAAATTCTCACTCACCGGACAATTTGTAAAGCCTAATTGCTATCCCTATTTTGATGTTCAAGCAAATGTTTACCCGATTACTAAACACAAAGGCTACCCGAGTTCGAGAAAATTCTCAATCGAGGACTATCAACGAAGCATGAAAAGGCTAGCTTCATATCTAAAATTAAGAACTTTAAGAAGTGTTACACTAGTCAATTAAAAACCTAAGGGTTTATTATGTTTCGGGTCCAGTATTCGGACTAATCGCTAAAGTTATGCACTTTAATTTTCACAAATGAAGACAAAATGGAATTCAACACGAATCGAAGACAAAATAGAGAAATTCTTATATTAACAAAAGATGTTTACAAAGCCCACGAGGGGCCCTTAAACAGAAACAAAGAAGCAAACATAATAGCCAAGGACCTAGTCTACTTTCAGGGGTATATCCTCAAGAGTGAAATCTTCGGGAACCTTTTCCTTGGGGGCTCCATTTCGATCCTTAGAGAAGATTGTAGCTTGGTGAAAAACTTGGCGAGTATAGGTCTTAACAGCACTACTCTTGTGAAGCCACTTCTTGAGACATAGTACCGGCATGGAAAGCAAAATTAAGTAATGATAGTGCCACCTTTTTCCATTGAAAGAAAAAGGAATGAAGCGCCACAACAGGTTGAAGTTAAGAGAGATGAGTAGTGGTGTAAAGTCCATATATCTTCTGATGCGGGAAGAACTTGGTGCCTTTGTCACATTGTTTCGAGCCAACAACAAAAACAACAACAACAACAACAACAAAAACAACCCAGTATAAGCCCACTTAGTGGGGAAAAGATTTTAAAAAGAGTCATGACATAACTGACAAAGTTGTTTTCGTATGACCTTGTGATCACAGGTTTAAACCATAAAAATTGGTGATTTGAAGAGGAAATAGGGAAGGGAAAGGGCTAAAAGTTGTTGAAGAAAGAATGAGTGTAGTTTTTCTTCAGGTAATCCATTCTTTATAGAAAAATGATGACGAAACTGACAGCGCATTCAATGTTATTGGGGAAATAAAACGGCGGTGCATTCAATACTTCTGGGTGAAAGAACCGATGGGACGTTTCAATCACTTCAAATGCCTACGTCATGAGCATGGCATCATCAAAAGAGGCTTGGTAAAAGATCAAATTATTTCATATCATTCCTTTCTAAGAAATGCGGGGGCTATCTATATACGGTCAAAATTGGGGAGTACGATTTTGAAGTCTAATAACGGGCTATAGGCCCGAGTCCGAGAGACTCGAAGTGGGTGTCGTATCTGGCTAAGGGACACCTAACTCGGGGAAGCTGATCGATGTCAATGCTCCAATTTTCTCGCAAAATCGGGTTTATGACATTTGGACAGACAACTCATTTCCTTCTGGGAATTAGACTTGCAATTTTGAAGAGTCGTCACCTAATGATTAAGGGCATTAGGACACTGACAAGAAAATTGATTTAGAAAACAGAGATTGGGTAGTGGCTTGAAATTATCTTGAGAGGAAGATGTTAGGTACCCCTCAAGATCCATGATCATAGGCTTAAAACTCATGTTTTAGTTATTGTAACAGCACTATAAGTATTGCATTTCACAATGATTTGAGCTTAAATGATTATGAGTTATACTAAATTCATGATTTATGCCTTGCAGGAAGAGTTTCCAACTTAAGAATTAATTCGGAATGAATTTGAGTAATTTGAGGCTTTGAAGTCTGAGTAAAAGCTAAATAAATCAAGTTGGAATCGTGTTCGGGGGTCACAACGCAAGTCCGGAGAACAAAACAATGAGTTGAGTAGGCATACGACACATTGTCTAGTAAAATGCCCATAACTTTTTACTCAGAACTCCGTTTGGGCTCCATAATATATTGATGGATAGCTATTTAAAAGGGCTACAACTTTGATTTTATGTATTTTACCGAATTCCCAGATGCGCGAAAAGATGCGCGAAGTGTTACTTCGCGCATCACTTCGCGCATTTTGGAAAACATTCTGCCTTGGTTGCGCGAAGAGATGCGCGAAGTGTCTTCTTCGCGCATTACTTCGCGCATTGCTGTCCGGGAAGTGTATTATTGAGGGGTAAAATGGGAAAACTGAAGGGATCCACTCAATTTACTTAAAGTAAACCTCCATTATTGAGAGAGAAGAAAGGGAGATCAGATTTTAGAGAGAAGGAGGAGGAGGAGATACATCTTGGAGCTAGGAGAAGAGAAGAAGAACAACATCTTGGAGCAAGGATTCAAAGAGTTCTTCTAAACTTTCTTCTAGTTCTTTGTTTATATTGTGTTTAAGACTTTTATTATTGATTTTTGTATGAATATGAGTAGCTAAAAACTCTAATATTCTTGGGTCATGGATGTTAGATGATTATGTTGTTTGAAGCTTAGATTGTAGATCTTGAATTTATCGTTGTGGGTTGTTTATTTGATTTTGATCTTAATTATTTTACTGCGTAGCTAACAGTGAAATATTATTTACGAACCTTGAGTTAAACTTGACAAAGGAAATTCTTGGTTGCATATAAAATCAAATAGAACAAGATTTGAATCCCGGGCATCGGGTGAAGGATTTGCGATTAAGATAGACATATACTTAATTGCCTTGTTTGGTTGAAGAATAGGAGTTGTAAATGCATTCTTGCTAATATTAATACCATAGACATATAGGTATTGAGTTAACTTGAATAGATGCATAAGAACTCGACAGATTCTTATGAGTATTATTAACCCTATAATCAATAACCCGGATAATTCAATAAATCAATCTTAAGCTAAGATAGTAGCATGATCTCTAGCAAGTCCATGACCCTGGAATATATTTGTCTAACTTGTTATAAAAATATTGTGAAATTGTTGTAGTAATTTTGCCTTGAATTATTGTTCTATTATTAAGTAAATTGTAAATTAGTTTTATATATATTTTGTGATAATTATTAATTTAGCCTTGAATTGATAATTGTTTAAGTCTACATCAGTCGAGAAGTTAATCACAATTCCTCGTGGGAACGATACTTTACTTACTACTATATTACTTGTCGATCACGTACACTTGCGTGAGTGTTTTGGTCGCAACAATCCACTAGTGTGGTTCTCGGCCATGCTATAATCCTGACTTTAAGTGCAAGGAAGAATAACAAATACAAGGTAGTTTTCACATAAAAGTTGCAAGCAATTAAAATAAAGGAAGTTAAAGAGGTTGAAGTTTAGGAAGAAAATAGTGTTGTAATTATGAAAATAAACAAGTAAAGGGGAAGGGGTTTGTATATAATTTATGCGAGCAATTAAAATTAAGTTAAAGGAGCAGAAATTTTGGGAAGAAAGCACTTTTGAAGTTTCGAAAATAAACAAGTAAAAGAAAGGGGGTCCTAGGTTTATAAATAATATGGATCACCCCACACAACACCCGATAACCATTTATACACGTGGTGTTATCGCGTGGTCATCATATCCATATCTACCCTTTCCCGCCCCATTAAGGTATTAAAGGCGGAATGGACTCGTTTTCCTATTGCATGCTACTACCCATCCTAAATCCTATCAGCCCCTGAGACATTTGGGACTGCTAGTCCTAAAGGGAAGGTAGATTTGGTTTTTGCGTTTTAAAGGGATTAAATTCTAAGGCGACAATCAAAATATGTAGAGCAGATATGGGGAAATACATAACAATTAAAGGCTAAAGCAGGCCTCCTCCACTTAAAGACAGTTCGTTTAGCATGTCTTCCACATACTAATTATGGTCTTAATTAAACTTAAAGGAAGTGGGAGGCAGCCTGATTTATTACATGTTTTAGATGAGAAACCTGAATCAGACCTGCCTGCTGGTTGGAATTTAATAAAGTCTGATTCCTATTAACCAATTTACATTATGGCTTGCTTAGGCTAAACCTATAGGCATGATATCTAACTATGCGGGAGCGTACTAGTATTAAAAGAAAAAGACTTGTTGATTATACAAAGCATAATCTTTGTAGATATTAAGCCATGTTATCTACTCATTCTTAGACTTAGGCAAAATAGGCGATTCAGATTTAGTTGATAGCTCCTATAGGCATGCTTTCTAGGTGCTAAATGATTTAAAATGTTATAGTCAAAATAAAAGTACAGAAGTCCTATAGGCATGGTGTCTAGAATGTTATTTGTTATTTAAACATATAAATACGTTTGCCAAATGATATGTGCATATGCAAAATTCAGGAAGTCCTATAGCGATGTTATATATGTGGTATGCAAAATTATGGAAACCTACAGACATGGTTTCTATATGTAATGCAGGAAGCTATGGACATGGTTTCTATATGAAAATGCAGAACTTATGAACATTGTTTCTATATGAAATGCAGAACCTACAAACATGTTTTCTAGATAATACAAAACTGCAGAATCTTATAAGTATGGTTTCTATATGAAAATGCAGAACTTATGAACATGATTTCTAGATGAAATATGTAACCTATAAACATGATTTGTATTTGAAACAGTTAGAACTTAAAGTAGGACATGATTGCTAAAACGTATTAATTTCCTATGAACACGATATCTACCCCTTTCATGTATGATATACCCTCCCCTTTTCAATAAAAACCCGAATAGTTATTACAAGATTATTACAACCCAGAATTGAATAAGAAAATGAAGTAAAAATTACATCACAAACTAAAATTTCCAACGAAGGAGAGTGTGGTTCAGTCTTCTATCTAAGGCATGAAGTAAACCAACTCCAAGGATCGAATTCCCAAAGCCTTTCTCAATTTTTAGGTGTGTCAGAGTTTCCAAGAGCCTCATGAACTTTGGGCAGTGCTTATACCCAAATTCATTACAGAATTGAATTGTAGTGTAGTGTGGATGGGTCAACCCTCAATTGTCCAAGTTCAGAGGGAACTCAAGGTCCCAAAGCAAGGCTCATGTGAGAAGGGTCGAACTTAGAAACTTGGAGAGAGTGTGGGTGCAATAGAGGGGATTATGGGGAAAGCCAAGATAGGCTGGTAGTTATACCTAGCAATTGGAAGTGCTGGCACACCCCAACCAACCTGTTAGCCACATTGTTTGGGAATTAGGATCCATTAAAGGATCAAGTACAGGCATGAGCAACAATTTGGATGTTGTCATGATTTGAACTTTAACTCAAGCACATAGAAGGTAATGTGGGTATGGGTATTCACAACAGCAACAGTTGCAAAGAGGAACAACATATTTAATACTGAACATAGAAAAAACTGTAGAAGCTGTAAAGTCAACACATAGGGATGAGGCAGAAAACTAAATTAGAACGTACTAGTTTCAAGGAAACAAGAAAAGAAAAGCAGTAGTCTTGTAAAGCCAAATTGCAACCAAATAGTCAGAAGATCTCGGAAGATAAAAGAATGTAGAATGAAGGGTGTGAAATGTAAAACATAAAGACATGTTAAACACGAAGAACTATCATGCCAATTAGTAGAGAGTCTAACATAGAAAAGTTCATATTCATGAACAAAGGAGTTCAAGTTCAGTTTATAGACTCAAAATGAGTCTGAAAGTCAAGGGTTCCAAAGTAGAACCCTAGTTCAAACACAAAATCAACCTTATCAAAACCCCCAAAATTCTAGGATTTCCAAGTCGAATCAGATATAGAGACAAGGAGCCAAGTAATTGAAACTGGCTCAGAGATGTCTTTTAGAGACTCATGAGAAAACAAACAGATACAATAGTAAATTCGAAGCAAATAGAGTGAAGAAACTGATTTAAAGCATAGTGAGACTAGAAGGAACACGTTTTAAGAAAAGCTTGGATCTTAAACAAGTTCAGAAGAGAAAAATAGGCAGTATAACACTTAGGAAAACAGTAGAGGAAACATGTTTAAAAGAACTCAAACAAAGTTCAGATGAAGGAAAATAAAGAATTTAAGAATTAAGTAGGAAACACATAAAGTAAAAGGGCTCAACATACAAGAAAAGTATATCAACAAGACATATAGAAAAACACAACATGATGAACATGTGAGCCTGGTGTAGAAGCTTTTTAGAACACAAAGCACAAATGAATCATGTGTAGTATAAAGAAAGTTGAATAAAACACATGCGTGATAGAAAAGAAAACATACGAACATAATATAGATGAATACACATAAAGAAAAGAAAAGGAAAAATCAGAAAAATATTTTAAGCTTTTCAGAAACCCTAGATCGGAATGAAGTAATTTTGTAGGAAAAAAATTGGGGAAAACATTTTAAAACTTCAGTAAAGCACAGATATGGCATAGATTTAAGAAGACAATAAGAGAAAACCTCGAATGGCTGGGGTTTCAGAGGAACCCTAGAGTGAGAAGGGCTTGCAAAAAGGTCCGATCTTGAGTCGGATGAGACAGAACCAGGCTCGAAACGCTTTGGATATGCTGGAGTAAAACCGGAGAGGCCATGGAACCCTTAATCGTACACTATCTGAATGGACACCATCGAGGTCAGACCTTGAAACTTTAAGCACCAAGCGTTTAAGGGTGGAGGGGGAGGTAAGTATAGGCCATTCATGTCCTAAGAAGCCATGGATTTCGGTGAGATGGCGGTTGAAAGTGGTAGAAGAGGATTAGGGTTTCAAGAACATTCAAGAGAGTTTGAGAGACGAAAGGGTTTCAGCGTGGCGTCCGTGAGTTAAAATGAGTAGGGTTATGTGGTTTGTTTAAATTAGAAAGGTAAGGGCTAACCCAGGCCGTTGATCAAAATGATCAACGGGCTGGATTAAAAGATTGACCGGGTGGGTTGTGTTGACGGGTTAGGGGTAAGTTATTTTAGGGTTTTGGATGGTCCAGTTTGAGACTGAGATTGGGTCAATTGAGGGATTAATTTGGCTACAATTGAAATGCAAATGAGGCTAGTTTTAAATAGCCAGTTTTTTCCTTTTATTTTATAAAAAAGTAAACATTATTTTAAAAGAAAATTAAATGTACTAGAACAGGTTAGTAATATGTAAATATTAATTTAAATACATTGAAACAAATTTCATAATTAAAAATGTTATTAAATAATAAAGTAGCCTAAAATTGCAATTACATGAAATTTAGCTTTTAAAATACCAAATAAATTTGTAAAAATATATGAAAATTACCTCAACTATATTTTGGTAAAAACATGGGAATAAAATAAATTATTCACCAATATTGATGTTTTTGGGAATAATTATTGATTTTGTATCGCTAAAATGGACATTAAATTGATTTTTAAAATTTTTTAAAAATTGGAAAGAATATTAAAACACTTGTGCATGCTTATATATGCATATATTTTATTTTGAAAACATTTTGTGTGTATAAAAAATACATAGGGAAAATTGGGTATCAACAGGTGCCCCTCTTTACCCAAGAAGGATGAAAGAGTTGTTAGGTAAAGATATGATGGCCAATTTGACCGAATGAAATAGTTTGAGGGATTTGACCATGCTCTGGTTCCTGAGCTGCCTACATATCCCTAGTCTTACAGGAATCAGGCCACATGTAGTTCAGGATGCATCAGCAAAATATGCCGATGGGGATTTTACAAAAATGGATGAGATATCCGGGTTGAGAAAGATGGTCATAGTCTAGTTAGGGTTGCAAAAACAGGAGCGGGATCACTCCTGCTGAGACGGTCGTTGCCAGCCGGTTTACCTGCAAATGATAAATACAACATATATTTTGCATAAATTTAAACGTGCTGCAAATTCCCATTGGCCCGTGAATGTTGTCTTTGGACGGTTAGGATGACGTCCTCAGACTATAGCGTCTTGGGCCATAAAGCATATAACAAAGGATCCACAGTCCATTAAATGATGCTCTCGGGCTATGAGGATGATACCTCCGAGCTATGATGCATTTGAATAATGATATGCAAAAGATAAAATGGGGTCCTTAGTCCATGGCATGACGTTCTCATGTTATGAAAATGGTGCCTCCGAACAATGACGACTTTGGACAATTGTCGATCTTTCAGCCGACGAGATGTAGAAAGAGACGATCTTTCAGCCAATGCAAAAATTTAAATAAGATGGGGT
The DNA here is from genome assembly GCA_026770625.1 of Nicotiana glauca. Classification (NCBI taxonomy): domain Eukaryota; kingdom Viridiplantae; phylum Streptophyta; class Magnoliopsida; order Solanales; family Solanaceae; genus Nicotiana; species Nicotiana glauca. Next base: position 90,363 of record MU775947.1, on the reverse strand, counting down.
TATTTCAGCCGATGCAAGATGTAAATAGAAAGTGGCGATATTTCAGTCATGAAAGAAAAATAAAAGTGGCGATATTTCAGTTGTGCAAGATGTAGATAAAGTGGCGATCTTTCAGCCATGCACGATGTAGATGAAGGTGGAGATCTTTCAACCTATGCAAGACATAAATAAAGTTGGCGATCTTTCAGCCATGCGAAACATAAATAAAGTGGCGATATTTCAGCCATGCAGATGGAGACAGGTCTTAGTCTCGAAAGGTAGAATTGTAGCCTTATCCAATGTAGAAAATGCAGATGGAGGTAGAGCTTAACTTCGGAAGGCAGAAAGATAGACTTATGCAATGTAGAAAAAGCAGATGAAGGTATAGCTTAACCTTAGAAAGCAAAATGGTAGCCTTATACAATACAAATAATTGTAGATAGAGGTAGAGCATAACCTCGAAAGGCAGAATGGTAGCCTTATGCAAAACAGAGAAATGCGGATAGAGGTAGAACTTAACCTCGAAAGGCAGAAAGGTAGATTTATGCAATGTAGAAAATGCAGATGGAGGTAGAGCTTAACCTTGGAAGGCAGGAAGGTAGACTTATGTAATGCAAAAAATACAGATGGAGGTAGAGCTTAACCTCAGAAGGCAGAAAGGTAGCCTTATGCAATACAGAAATACAGATGGAGGCAGAGTTTAATCTTGGAAGGCAGAAAAGTAGCATTATGCAATGTAGAAAATGTAGATGGAGGGAGAGCTTAACCTCGGAAGGCAGAATGGTAGCCTTATGCAATGCAGAGAAATGCATATGGAGGTAGAGCTTAACCTCGGAAGGCAGAATGGTAGCCTTATGCAATGCAGAGAAATAAAAGGCGAATAGTAATAAAATCTTTCAGCTGATAGCTGATAGCTGATATTGTGGCTGATGGGGATATCGTGTACGAACATCAATTGTAGATAGGTGATGGTTCCAAGAGTTGTATTCCCAATGAGTGTGAGTGTATAAATATATCCGATGATTTTGTGACTCGAGTGTCTGCACTCAAAGAAAAATTGTGAGTTTTGTAAAGGGGGAAGGTTAGTTTGTATCCCCGTGGACTTGCTTGACCTTCTCGGCTTTGATCTGGAGATACTGTGTATCTTTGAGTTAGCGTTGCTAAACAAAGCATGCATGATTTAGTAAAAAAAATACAACATAAGTATATAATCGAGAATAGTTTTCTTTAGATGAACCGACGACTGTGACGCGGTTTAAGACATTGCAACCTTTGTTGCTCCGAAATTTTTGAGGGTCTTCAAAATTCTGCCCCAGTTTACTTGGTTGGTGCTTCTGACAGCTGCTTGCGATGATCGTCTGAAGTTACTTCGAAATTTTAAGGGTCCTCCTCTAAATTCTGCCCCAGTTTCCAATTGCGGGGGAAATGAAAATTTTATTGTATTGTGACCAAACCCATAAGGCTACCTATGTATCCCCTGCTTAAATGGGAATCAGGTCAGACGTAGTTCAATTTACAGCATAAAAGTTACACAGAGTATCGCTTCACTGCATCTGCGTTGATCGGCTTCGGACAAACATCTCCGCCCATTTATTCAAGTAGGAGGGACCCTCCTATTAGAACTCGGCGAACCATGTATGCAACTTTCCAGTTGGGAGATAATTTCCCTTTGGCTTCATCCTGATGCTGGAAAATCTTCTTTAATACCAGCTGCCCCTGTGTGAATTGTCTCAGCTTGACCCTTTTGTTTAAGGCTCTGGACATTCTGTTTTGATAGAGTTGACCTTGAGAAATTGCATTAATTCTTTTTCCATCTATAAGAGCCAGTTTCTCGTAACGACTCTTCACCCACCATGCATCGTCGAGTTCTGCTTCCTGTATGATCCTCAAGGAAGGAATTTCTACCTCGGCGGGAATGACCGCCTCTGTGCCATAAACCAGCATATAGGGGGTTGCCCCAGTCGATATGTGGACCGTGATGCGGTACCCTGATAAAGAAAATGATAACTTCTCATGCCATTATTTATGCTTCTCTCCCATTTTCTTAGTATCTGTAAGATGTAGAATTCTTGTGTTTGATCTTCAAGGTTTCACACATGGCTTTCATCAAGTCACTGTTGAGGTTGGAGCCATCATAAAAGTCATGTCGCGGATGAAATCTTCCACAATGTTCTTAGTCACCGCCTTGTATGATGCTGCTTCAACCCATTTAGTTAAATAATCAATTGCCACTACGATGAACATGTACCCATTTGATGCGGCAAGCTCGATAGGTCTGATAACATCCATTCCCCAAGCGGCAAACAGCCATGGCGAGCTTGTTGCATTAAGCTCATTTGGAGGCACATTTATCATGTCTGCATATATCTAATAGCGATGGCACTTTCGGACATACTGGATGCAGTCCATTTCGATAGTCATCAAAAAATAACCTGCCAGGAGTATCTTCTTGGCTAAGACAAAACCGTTCATATGTGGACCGTAGGTCCCGTCACGGATTTCTTCTAGTAGCCTGGATGCTTTATTTGGGTCGACACACCTTAGCAGTCCCAAATCCGGAGTCCTCCTATACAGGATTCCACGTATGTGGAAGAAATTGTTAGATAACGTCCGAAGTGTGTGCTTCTGAGTGGGATTTGCGAGCTTTGGGTATTATCCTTTTGCCAAGGATTCTCTGATATCGTGAAGCCATGGTTTTCCATCTGCTTCTTCTTTTACATGAGCACAGAAAGCTGGCTGATCATGGACCTTTGCCGGAATGGAATCAATGAAGTTCTTATCTGGATGTTGAATCATAGACAATAGGGTATCCAATGCATCGGCAAACTCATTCAGGACCCTAGGGACATGCTGGAACTCTGTCTTTTTGAACATTTTCCTCAACTCCTATACATGATGTAGATAAGGGAGTATCTTGTATTTCTTGGTTGCCCATTTTTCTCGGACCTGATGTATAATGAAGTCTAAATCTCTGATCACTAGCAACTCTTGAATGTTCATGTCAATGGATATCTTGAGCCCAAGATGTAGGCTTCGTACTCGGCCATATTGTTGGTGCATGAGAATCTAAGCTTGGCGGACACTGGATTTGCTGGCCGATTTATGACACTAGAACTGCTCCTGTGCCAACTCCTTTGAAATTTGCCGCTCCATCATAAAACATCTTACAACCATCATAGGATTTTGTAATATCTTTTCCTATGAAGGATACCTCTTCATCAGAAAAATACATATTTAGGGGTTCGTATTCTTCGTCCACGGAATTTTTAGCAAGATGATCTGCCAATGCCTGTCCTTTGAATGCCTTCTGAGTTGCGTAGACAATGTCGAATTCACTTAATAGGATCTGCCACTTTGCTAACTTGCCAGTGGGCATGGGCTTTTGAAAGATGTACTTCAGTGGATCCATTATTGATATGAGATGTGTTGTATAGCACCGAAATAGCACCTCAACGTCTGAGCTACCCAAGTCAGAGTACAACAGGTGCGCTCTAATAGAGAATACCAGACCTCGTATGGGGTGAACTTCTTGCTGAGATAACAGATGGCCTACTCCTTTCTCGCCATATCGTCATACTGCCTAAAGACATAATCAAATTCTCCATCCAATACCGCAAGGTAGAGCAATAGAGGTCTCCCCGGCTGGGGCGGGAACAAAATAGGTGGTGTGGATACGTACTCCTTGATTCTATCGAAGACTTTCTGACAATCATCATTCCATCGGTGTCCTTCTTCAACATCTTGAATATCGGCTCAAAAATGGCAGTAGATTATGCTATGAACCGGCTGATGTAGTTAAGCCTCCCCAAGAATCTCATTCTTTCTTTCTTGTTCTTTGGAGGTGGTAATTCTTGGATAACTTTGACCTTTGATTGATCCAGTTCTATTCCTCGGCGACTTACAATAAACCCAAGCAGTTTTTCGGCAGGAACCCCAAATGCACATTTGGCGGTATTCAGTTTTAGATTGTACCTTCTCAGTCTGTTGAACAACTTCCTCAAATTTTCCATATGATTAGTGGCTTTCTTGGATTTGATGATGACATCATCTACATACACCTAGATCTCCTTGTTTATCATATCATGGAAAATTGTAGTCATGGCCCTTTTGTTGGTGGCCCTAACATTTTTTAGCCCGAATGGCATAAGTTTGTAACAATACATTCCCCACGGCGTGATGAAAAACGTTTTCTCAGCATCTTCTTTATCCATCCATATCTAATGGTACCCAGCAAAACAATCAACAAACAACTGGAGTTCATGTTTGGCGCAGTTGTTAATATGGATGTGTTATTTGGGAAATGGAAGTCGTCTTTGGGACTTGCACGGTTGAGATCTCGGCAGTTGATTTAACTTCTGACCTTCCCATTTTTCTTCGATACTGGAACTATTTTGGCTAACCATGTCAGATATTCTACTACCCGGAGGACTTTAGCTTTGACTTGCTTAGTGACTTCCTCCTTGATTTTCAAACTCATGTCAGCTTTGAACTTTTTGAGCTTCTAGTTTACCGGTTGACATGTCGGGTCAGTTGGCAGTTTATGTGCCATAATAGATGTACTCAAACCAATCATGTAATCATATGACCCGTAAAATAAGTCTTCATATTCCTTTAGAAATTATGTGTACTCTTCCTTTCTTGATGGTGACAGATGAACACTGATGCGAGTTTCTTTGTCATTTTCTGCATCTCACAAGTTGACAACCTCTGTCTCCCCCAAATTGGACTTAGGTTTATTCTCAAAATTCTCCAATTCTTTAACAATATCATCTGATATATCATGCTCCCATGAGTCTATGTCCATTTGTTGCATTGTCTTGTTGCATGTCACAGTAATCAGTTCATCAAGATAAGTAATAGTAATGCTGTGTAAATAAAGTATATGAGAGAAAGCAATAAGAATAAGTTTTGTGAGTAACGGAAGTGCTTTGATAAATTTCATAAACCATTTTGAACATTGGAGATCTTATTTGAAATTAAAAATGCGAAAAGAAAGTCAACTAGTAAAATAAAAGACAATACATGATGCTTTGTTCTGCCTTGCTATCCCGGAGCTTTCTGGGCTCTGGTGGTTCTGACGGTCCAATTTTTAGGAATGCTCTTCAGCTTACGGCTTGTATAAAAGAGCCTTCCTACCCCTCCTCGTAAAAAATGACACAACAATCCATATCATCGTCTTCTAGGAATAAATTCCTTATTGCTGCTAGTGTTTCCTCTTCTTCTCACCCATAGATAACTTCGGTTGGCTGGAAAGTCTGTTCCAACCAAGTTATCGGCTTCTCTAGTAGGTAGTAAGGACCGCTCCATGGTGGCGACCACTCATTGAACTCTTTCCAGGTATATGCATATCCCAATCCGAAGGTTGGGTCGTGCTTCTTGAGCTTGAGAGCTTGATGATTTCTTGGAGATCCTTGCCATGTCCCTTGTCAGGTTCATATCCGCACCATTTCAATATGCTTTCAATTTTATTGTCCCACCACTTGTCGTTGTCAATGCCGTTAACTCGCTCGATGTGGTGATAGTTCTCCCAACCTATCTTCATTCTTCCCCCGATGGCCGGGATGGTTTGGAAACTGTATATGGTATTGCTACCATTTTCGTGAATAATTACCTCTTGGTGATTCCACTCAAACTTCACTACCTGATGTAAGGTTGATGCCATAACCCCAGTGGCATGAATCCAAGGTCGTCCCAACAACAGATTGTAAGATGACGACACGTCTATTACTTGAAAAACAACATCAAACCAAGTAGGCCCTATTTGCAAACACAAGCTAATTTCCCCTATAGTAGACCTTTGAGACTCGTCGAAAGCCTTAACGTTGATGGCCCCGTCCTTGATTTTATGCAGGCTCTTTCCCAATGTTCTTGCGCTAGCAGTGGACAAATGTTCAGGCTGGACCCTCCGTCGATCAGGATTCTGGTGAAGAAATAATCCTCGCACTGCACAGTGATGTGTAATGCCTTGTTGTGACTCAAATCTTCTGGTGGCGATTCATTTTCATGGAAAGTGATCTTGTGACTCTCCAATACTTGCCCCACCATGTGTTAATATCCAATTTTTTCCTATGTTTTTTTATATACTCAAAATATTCTCAAAATAGCATATACGTGCATATATAAGCATGCCCACGAGTTTTGGTATTTTTCCTCTATTTTTAAAGATTTTTAAAATCAATTTGTTGCCTATTTTAATAGCACAAATTTTAATAATTTTTTTCAGACTATCAGTTTTGGTGAATAATTTATTTTTTATCTCATATTTTCATCAAGATACAATTAATGTGATTTTTTGCACATTTTTATAAAGTTTATTTGGTATTTTAAAGGCTAAATTACTATAATTGCAATTATAGCCTATTTTCCGATTAACAGTATTATACAATTACAAACTTTCTCCCAATAATTTTTAGTTAACATTTATATATTATTAATCAATTTAGTGCTTTCGATTGGTCTTGGAAATTATTTTAACTATTTTTATTAAAATAAAGGGAAGAAATGGTTGTTTAACATTTAGCTCCGTATAATTTCAATTATAACCCCTTTGCAATTTCAATTTTAACCACAATTGAACCCAATTG
>MU775947.1:55240-83228 GCA_026770625.1 Nicotiana glauca | reverse complement strand
CAATTTTAAAACCCCCCCAAACCATAACCCAATTAAAAACCCGCCCCGAACCCCCCCCCCCCCCCCAATTAATTGACTATTTACTTTTTAATTCGCAGACTACCCCAACCCTAATTCATTTTCCCCCTTCAGCCGCCCTTGAATTCCCAAATTCTCTCAAGGCTCCCCTGAACCCTAGCCTCCCCCTACCTTGTTCCACCATGTTTTCACCGGCGTCCATGGATTCTCAAGCAATGGACAGCCTATACCCACCTTCTATGGCTCCTGCATGCCTGTTGTTCAAAGGATCGAGGCCAGACCTCGAGGTTCTTTACTCAGACCTTCACCGACTCAAAGATTCCGGCCATCTCCGACTTTGCTCCGGTGGCTCTTGGTCTTTTTGACCCTGTTTATGACATTATCCGACTTAGATCGGATATTTTTGAAGCCTTTCTCATCTCTAGGGTTCATCTGTAACCCTAAATATCGAGGTTCTCTCCGATTATTTTTGATCTGTTACATGTTTGCACTGTCGCTTAAGTTGCTTAAACGTTTTCTCCAAATTTTCTTTCAAAAAGCACTTCTTTTCGATTAAGGTTTCTGGAAATTTCTTAAAATATTTCTGACTCTTCTTCTTCTCCTTTTCTTGGTATAAATCGATCCCTGCTATGTTCTTATTTTGCTCTTTTCTTACTCGCATGCTTTTCGTGTGTTCATATATTTGCCTTGTTATGAAAGTTTTCTGTTATGCTCCGTTCTATCTCCTACTAGTTTCAACACCATGTTCTCATATGCCTATCTTATGTGTTTCGCCACTGTATTTTCCTACTGAGTTTTAGTACCTTGTTTGTCTTTACCAAACTTCGCCTGGATTCTTTCTAGATGTTTTTCATCGACTGTTTCTTTACGTTTCACTACCTGAACTCGTTTAAATTTCAAGCTTTGCTTGAAACTTGCTTCATGTACTAGTTTATATGTTCTACTTGATGTTGTGCTTGTATGCTTCTCATGAGACTCTGAAAGAGGTCTCTGAGCCTATCTCAATAGTTTGCCTTTTCATCTCTGTATCAAATTCGAGTTTAAAAACCCTAGCTTTGGGGCTTTCTTTGGCTAATTCGGTTTTATGATTGGACAAGGAAACCTTGAACTCTCAGACTCACTTCTAGTTTATGAACTGAATTTGAACCTTTTCTGCGTTTGTGATTTTGAAACCTTCTTGCTTGACATGTCTATGTATTTTGTATACGAGGGCTTCTCTTTCAAAGGTTTTGCCAACTGTTTATTGATTCTGAATTCCTTTAATATTGCTTATTTGATTGTTACTGATTTTTCCCTAAATTAAAACTTTGTTTTACCTTTTTCTGACTCGAACAAGGCTTTCAATTTGATTCTCTACTGGCTATTTTACTGATTCTCTTTCCTTGTTTTACAAATCAAGTACCAATAGACTTTTACCTTAAATGGCTTCCATGTATTTACCCTTATTTGTGTACTTTGCACGAGATATTTACTTGATTTCCTTCCCTAAATAACTTCTGCCCATTACGTTTGAATTTGGACACCTTAATTAAAAGAAGTCTATATGCTGATTGATTTTAATTGGTACATAGTTCCTTAATTATTACTAAACTGTGATTCTTGCCTTATTTTCTACATCTATTTTCAATTTAAAATACCCTGCTCTTTCATTAACACGTACACAATTTTAACCATCACAACTTTCTTCTAAAACCAACATTCTTGCTTTTTGATTGCATTTTGGCTTCCCAAAATCTACTATTTCTCCCTACTTGCTCCTCTGAACTGGTATGTCCTACTTTTGATTCTGGCATCAAATCCAATGTGTTTACTTACTAGCTTTTATGCCCATGCCTACTTTACTGCTTTATAGAGTTCAGTTTTAAAATAAATACTTATATTTTGCTATCTGTTGCTCCAATGAATCCCTATACTCATCCCCTTTTACGTGCTAGGGTTGTAGATAAAGACATGGTAACATACAAATTTGTTGTCATGGATTAAGACTGGGTCTTTTGGATCCTAGCCTCTTTAAAATTCCCATACCCCCATTCCCTTATGTGCATAGAGTTAAGGTATAGCCTGACATCATCTAAATTGTTGTCCTGGGCTGAACCTGGCCTTCAAAAGGTACTAACTCTTTAATTTTTAAGCTATCGAGCTGGTCAGGGTGTGCCAGCAGCCTAGTTGCTAGGCATGACCACCAGCCGGCCCTAGCACCCCCACTCCCCTAATTCCTCTTCATTGCACTTACACTTACTCCTAGCCCTTATGTCCTGCCCCCCTCTTGTAAGCCTTGCCTTGGGACCTTCTGTTCCCTTTGAACTTGGACACTTGAGGGTTGTCCCTTCCACACTTGTCACACTCCAAATCCGAGGAGCGCGACCGGCGCTCAACCGAGTAAACCCGACTGAGCAAGCCTGGCAGGTTTCATACATACTACCCAACCCAACTCATAATTAAATAAGGGATAGACTTCATTAATCAAATTCTATCAACATATAATTAACGATTTCCATTTCATTTTCATTAGCAACTTCATTTTGACACTTTAAGGGTATTACAAGTTATATATATACCATTGCCAAACATCAATATTTTTATTTTAATTTCCAATGCCCGACACTACCCACAACCTGTCTACGGAGCCTCTAAATATAACTGAAGAATGATACAGAAATGCCGGCAACAAGGCTCCAGCTGTACCTTACACAAATAAAAAAATAAGACTCCGGGAAGAAAAGCGACATAAGCCACGCCGGGCCCCAAGGGGAAAGGGCTCACCCATACAGCTGACGAAAAGTGGAGGAGGTCCTACTGCAGGTGGACTGGAGTGCCTGCTATAGATCCACCTACAATCATAATACGAATGTAGCGCCCCCCGCAAAAGGGACGTCAGTACATTTGAATTGTACTGGTATGTATAACTAAACACCATTTTACTAGATAAACGATCAAACGGATACAAGAAAATAATACGGTCAAATCGAACAAGCAATTCATATAATCTTTCATACAATTTCCACAACATAGAATAGGGCATTTCTGTCACATGTTCACCACGGTTCTCATTACCACCGCCATCTCGAGCGAAGTCTGGTCACGACCCGACCGGCTAGGTCACCTCATTGGAGGAATTACCTTCAATCAATATTTCATTTCCCTTATATGGAATTCAATATCAGCACATTACCACCATGTGTGCGGCATGGTGTCCGATCACGACCTGATCGGCTAGGTCACCTCATTGGAGGCATTACTCCATTCTCATTAGTCAACACCTTCAAATCTTTATTCCACACATATCATAACAATTCCTGGGCACTCATGGCCGCCATCATCACATCATTTTCCCTTTCCAACATTCGTTTTACAAGTTCTGATCATAGACACATATATCAAGGATAATACAAGTAGTGAGCACATAGCTAGCATGAATAATTCTTTGTTTCAATGTCGGCTTATAGCCCAAGTATTTCAACACATAACTATTCTTTTCATCATTATCTAATTATCAAGATTGCTACATTATTCACATTGAGGCACATCCTTTACGAATATGTATAGATATATGCAAATCAATTAATGTGTAGTAGCAATCAATACACTAGCCATTTCAACTCTATCATAGTTTCGTAAATGACAACGGAGCTCAATTTCAAATTAAAAGGGGGCTTTAGCCATACATACCTCAATATTGCTTTCCTTAATCTTTACAAAATTCCGGAACTCTTTAGCACTTCGATCTATTTTGTAAGAATTACAAATTGAACCGAGAATTTGAGACGAAACTGAAGTTCTAGCTTGGTTCGAGCATATCATCAAACACTAAAGGTGCATTGTGATCTTAGCCCATTTTGGGAGGAATTTCTATCATTTTATACCCCCAATTGCCTTCTTTTTAGTTTTCTACCTTCCAATATACTATGGTTTGACATGCATGTAGAGAATATCATTCTTATACTCTTGAATTACTTCTCTATTGGCCCCATGTATCTAAGTGTAGAAATAAGAGTTGAGATTGTGAATCTTACCTCTTGGGAATGAAAATTTTGGTGTCTTCACTTGATTTTCTTCAATGATTTAGCCCAATCTTATGGAGTAATTTGATGGGAGATTTTCCCTCTCTAAGAACCCTCTTTCTCTCTCTAGAAATGCTCAGAATAATGCTTAAAATGAGCTATGATATCGAATATATCGATAGCGAGGTCGGGCTAAAAATTAAAAAATTGGAGCCCCGAGTCAAAAAATTTGCGATCGCAGAGTTAACATGTGGTCCGCATAATGGACCGCAAAATGCTACCTAAAAGCTAAACATTCTGACTCAGTCTGCGGTAAGAATGCGGTCCACATTCATGTTCTGCGGTCGCAAAGTGCACCGCATAACTGACCCTCGCAAAATTCAAAGGAAAATATGCGACGACCATGCAGTCTGCATTTTGATTATGAGACCGCATTTCGACCGCATAACTGACTTCAATTTTAACCAACATTCTGCCTCACTTTGCGGCAGATATGCAGTCCGCATTTTGATTATGCGACCGCATTCCGGACCGCATTTCTTGCATTTTTTTGGAAACTTATTCTTGAATTTTTAATGCATTATTCAATCAAAAAAGGTCCGCGGCGCGATTTCTCGCCGCGAAGTATATTTATGAATTGTTAACACATGCTCTTAACTTGGCACCATGGGATCCGGGTTATCGAGTAGGGATTTCACGGGGCCTTACATCCTCCCCCACTTAAGATCATTCGTCCTCGAATGAGAATTAAGGTTCACTTATTAACAGTCTTAGTGAAATCTTTCCCTCCTCACAACCCGAAACAGGTTGACAGTCCCCAAATTTAGCTAACTCCCTAGATTTCCGAAAATTTTGGACATTTCCACCTGTCAGAGAGCCCCCGAAACATATTTCCAAGCACCATTACACAATTCCTATCATGTCTACAAATGGTATACAATTCATTACCCCCAACAATTGCACGTACTCAATCACATTACTACATTCTTCACATAAATTAGTCACTTCGATGAGTCCCGTACAAGTTACCGTTTCATCATACTACATTCGTTTCAATTAATCATTACCAATCTCCACTAGTATTAGTTATTTACTTATCACATAAGTCCCTATAAACTTTCATTTACTAAAAAGAGTTTTGCATGACTTAGACAATCACAACACATAACATCCTTACACCACTAGAGGGATTGAAATAGTAAAGCATTTAGGGAAGATATGGGGTGTATTTGCACCGAATGGAACACAACACTAGTTTACTTAGAGATAAGAGTTCACACGATCACTACTAGACTTGTTCGAACAGATGGGGATATTTTTCTTTCATTTCATCTTCCACTTCCCATGTGGCTTCCCAAACTCGATGAAGCACCACAATATTAATATATCGATGACAAGAACCTCAGTATTACAAAAACTACATTATCACAGTGATACTTGAGCAAGGACTGCACACATAAAAACCAACTGTTAAGCAATCAAGAGAAGATATTTTATTTCCACAACACTCTCAGCCTTCAATGGCCCTTATATCTACAGACTTCCCAGAACACATTCATGGTAGCAATTTTGACTCCTAAACTTGCTTAACAAGGGTAACAAGTAGATATTTTGCATAACCTAACTATCCACTAACTTCACCTTCATTAATTTACACTGGAATGATATACAATTGATCTCCACCCACTTTCTTGGACATGAACATGTGGATCCATAAAATATATGGCGAACAACCATGGGGACACTTCATACTCCTAGTGCGGCCTACTGAGGAATAAACTTATGCTACCTTTATTATCAACTCACACCCATGTTAAGGGGAAAACATTGAGAATAGCCTGCTCACCCTCCAAACTCTAGTCCTGTAGGCGAACACTCCCGCTAAACCCTTGATGATCTTCAATGATTTCCCTAAGATGTGTTATCATAAATTGACCATAAAATTACCGATCCAATACATATATGATCACACTGTGAACCTCCATCTTTGACTCGTCTCAACTTAGAATACCCAGTAGATCTAATACAGTGAGGAACAACAGAGTTCAAGATCAGGCTGGAGTTATTCAGGAATCCATTAATGTGCCGAGCGGAGCATTTCATGAGGTTATATGCTAAGAGACACAAAAGGTTACTTCTAACAATACTGACATGGTTAATTATTATGAGGACATCAATTATTAGACAATTAAGTCATAGGGGTAACTTGTACATTGGCAATAGGAACCACTAAGGAGGAATACTCGAGTACGTGAACCACTCATTTTCGAGTGTAGGGAAAATCCATCTATCAAGAATAAGAATACTCTGGAACCTTGAATGTGATACGGGTTTCAAAATACATGCTGTTGAATTACACTCTTAACATTACTTAACACACGAAATCCATGCCACAAGCCCGTGGGAATGAAAAAAGGTTGAACGCTTACGAGATTATCATATTTCAGACAACTTAACCCCTTCCTAAGAATTGATCATATACGAGGGAACTAAGGATACGACTAAACTTGTCTTTCAAATCGATATGCCCGTGATATTTGCAAAAATCTGAGGGCATCTAATCTCTTCCTCTTCTCATGTAAAACCACATAGCTCGGACATCTAGATGTTGGGAAGAAATGATGCACTGGTTAGAGGCATTCTAATGGTTAACATTGTAAGGCCTCGGAAAATTTTTTCCAAGTAATTTAAGATTTCGTCGTGCCAAGGTAGGCTAAATTATTTTAATTCATGTGAAAATAAGGATTTATGATATTATGGATATCAATTAGATATGTTAATAAGTGTATAAGTCTTATTATAAGTGATTTGGGGTCTAAGGAGAGGCCTAAGTCTAAGCCAAGTTGGAAAATTGCATATTAGGCGAAAGTTGTAAATGAGTGTGCACAAGATCTCACTTTGAATGATCATATCTCCATCCATATAAGGAGTTGTGTGAGGAATAACCTATCAAATTAAAGCCCTTTGGGTCTATTTCTCAACGCAACAAACCGTTCATTATTTGTAGGTGTATACAGAAAGTTATGACCATTATACTGGGCAGGTGTCACTCGCACGACCTTCGCGCGAGCTCACGAGTTCGTGCATTTTTGCTGAGTATTTTGCCTCCGACGCGCGAAAAACGCGCGAACTATGCAAAAGTGTGCGCGTCTAGAAGGTTTTAATACCCAAGACCAATTTAGAGTATTCCCAACACATATTTGGGGTTATGGCTTGCTCTCTCAAGGGGATTTCGTCCCAAACTTCATCCCTATGATCTAAGGTAATGTTTTTAGAGTACATTGAGTGATTTCTACCCCCTAAACACTTATACTAACAAGGATTAATCTTCATAATCCTTAGATTTTCCTTCAAATCCTTGAATTCTTCAAGAACACCACAAGTGGGGATTCTTAAAATTCATACTACAAGAGGTATGTCTATCATCTCTAACTACTCTATGGTGATTATTCTTGTAAGATATATACATTAGAACTCATGGGATGGTGATTGGGAGCTAAAGGTGCCTAACCTAGGTTGTGTTGGTATTGTAGAGGTTGTGAGATGGGTCATTGAGGTATGATTCTTGGTATAGTAGTACTATGTATGTATGCATGTGCAAATAGGGTTGTGGGAAGATTGATGAACATAAATAGGTAAAGATTGGATTTGGGAACGAAGGAATATCTTGTAAAAGAGAATTAAAAATAAAGATGCTCATCTAGTATTTGAACAAAAGAGGTAAAATTGATAGTACCTTATTCCTAAGGGAAAAAGGTAAGGATCTCCTTGTTGTACAAATATATGTTGATGACATAATCTTTGGGGCCACCACTGAATAACTAAGTAAGGAGTTTGTAGAATTAATGGGGAGTGAGTTTAAAATGAGCATGATAGGTGAGCTTAACTTCTTCTTAGTCTTTCAAATCAAACAAAGTCCAAATGGAACCATGATCCATCAGTTGAAGTATACAAAAGAGCTAATCAAAAGGTTTCATATGGAGGAATCTAAAGAAATAGACACATCTATTGCAACTTCCACTAAATTAGATGTTGATGAACCTGGTTCATTAGTTGATCAAAAGTTATACAGGGGTATGATTTGTTCACTCATGTATCTTACTGCCAGCAGACCTGACATTATTTTCAGTGTAGGGCTTTGTGCTCGTTTTATGGAAAATCCCAAAGAGTCTCACTTGACTGTTGTCAAGAGGATTCTAAGATATATGAAAGGCACCATGGATCTGTATCTTTGGTATCCCAAAGGTAGCAATTTGCATTTAGTAGGATATGCTGATGCTGACTATACTGGTTTTCTAGTGGATAGGAAGAGCACCTCAGGTATGGTACACTTCCTTGATTCATGTCTTGTGTCATGAGCTACCAAAAATCAAAATTTAGTAGCCTTATCTACTGCTGAACCTGAGTATGTTTTTGCTGCTTCTTGTTGTGCTCAATTATTATGGATCAAACAACAGTTGGTAGATTTTGGAATTGGAGTGGATGTATTCCAATATTCTGTGATAACACCAGTGCTATAAGTATCACAAAGAACCCGGTTCATCACAAGAGGACTAAGCACATAGCTGTTAGATACCACTTTTTAAGAGATAACCATGAGAAAGGATTGATTTCAATAGAATTTTGTGCTACTGATAAACAAATAGCTGACATTTTTACAAAAGCACTGAGTAGAGTAAACTTTGAGAGGAATAGGTTGGAATTAGGGATGATTAAGATCACCGAATAGGTCTAGTTCAAAATGCACAATGAAAAAAAAATATGAAATGAAAAAAAATTGAATATTATTTTATTTGGTTAGGAGTTATAACTTTGTGTAAATATCTAGATAAATTCTTACTCAGTTTCATACTTTAATTAGTATACTCCTGTGACATGTGTATATATAACTCACTGATCTCTTACAATGTTTTTCTATTTTGGCATTTGAGGCATGTTCAAGAGAATTCCATATGAAGAACCTGGTTCATCAGTATGTGTTCATATGAAAGCTCTGGTATGTTTTCTATACTCTGCACAATTAGAAAGATTAATTATCCAATCATGAGAAGGAGTCCTATACTTGTAAAATTCCCAAAAATTCTATCCGTTCAGCTTCAAACCAGTTTTGTTCCCATAGAACTCTAAAATCTGAGATTTTTGACTAAAATCTAGCGATGCCTAATAAATACTAAGAGACTGGAATTATACCTTGATTAGACCTCTAAATGACCTCTAAAAAAGTTGGCGTTACTGCACTTATTACTAAATGTCTTTATGTATACACCATACCTCTTCTTCATAATCCCATAACCGTCATTGTATCTCTAGTTCTAATTGATTTTCCTCTCCAGAAATCCCAAATCTTCTTTCTTCTCAAAAATTCTCAAAACTCTTCCATAGACGAAGAACCATGTCTAACCCCCATTATAATCCTCGCACTTCCCCACCAACATCTCCCTATAACACATCCTCATCTATTCCTCCTATTGAATCCCCAAAACCAAGGTTTCATAGGCAAAAAATGTTGGCTAGAAAAACTATAGCATCTGGAGCTCTAAGGAATGTTCTAAATGAGAGATTGAAAGCTAGCCAAAAGAAACAAACCCCTGTTCATGAATCTGACTCCAGCTCTCAGTCTGAAGCTTTTATTTCTGCTAGTGAAGGTGAAGAACATGGGTCTTCTGACAATGAGAAAATTCAAGAAACCCCAAGTGAGGTAAGTTCTTGTGTGGTATTTTGTACTGTGTTTGAAAGCACTGAAAATAAGTTTGTTCTAGTTGGCCCTATTAAAGATGTAAAGGTGGTTGAATCAAGTAGGAGTGGAGGTAAAAAGAAAGGAAAAGAGTGAGAGGGAACAAGTAGTGATGAGAGGGGCAATAGGATAGAAAAAAGTTCTTCCTATCTGTGGGAGTGTTGAAGAGAGTGGCATCAAGTCAGGGGGGAAGTGGTTCTGGGGATGCGGCTGAGGGGCATGTTCATCTATGCAAAAAATAGGAAGAACCTATTTCATCAGCTGAGGAAACTCTGAATGATATTCTGAAACGATTTGGGGCAAGCTATGATCCAAAGAAGCGCAAAACTTCTTCACAAAAGGCTCCAACTACTTCCAAGCCAACCAAGAAAAGCAAAACTTCATCCCCAAAAGCTACTGTCCCTTCAGTGCCTAAGGAAAAGCTACTAGAATTAGGGTCAAACAAAGTGAAGCAGAGTTACAGAAAGCCCTAGAAGAAAGCAGGAAGAAGAAGAAGGAGAAGAGAAAGGCAAAGGTTGTAGAAAGTTCTGAGGCAGCAGGAGAAGAAGAGGTGATGGAACTGGTCCACCAAGAAAGGGGAACAACTGTAGAGGTTCCTACTCCAAAACCTAAGTGGTCCAAGACTTCCTATAAGAAGTCCTCCTTTGAAACTATACCTATTGAATCCTCTTTAGCCAAAATAACTAGGTTTGTTATGAAGGGTAAGCAAAAGAAATTTTTTGAAAAAGCTGAAGAGCAGAGAAAGAGCATGACAGGTTTGCCATCTTTGGCAAAAGAATTTTTTTAAAGGAGGCTGGTTAAAGACCTAGATGAACCAGGAATGAGGAGGTTGGTGGATGCTCTTACTACACAAGGGTGGAAGGACATGGTCTTTGAAATGGATGGAAGGCTGGCCAGGAAAGCACTGATTGAGTTTATGGAAAATGCCACTTTGAAGAATGGGGTAGTCACCAGTCTGGTGAAACGTGTAAAGTTGGATTTTGATGCATTCAAACTGGGTGAGATTCTTGATATACCTATTGAATGGTATGATGATTATACAAGGAAAAGGTGGCCATGCCTGGATTCTCTCCCAACTGATCTTCAAATTACTAAAAATTTCTGCGATGCTCAAGCTGCTGAATATGTGCCTGAAACCAGATTCGTGCATAAAAGTGAAATGAGGCCTGAGCACACGATCTTGTTTGAGTTTGTTATCAAGTGCCTACTGCCCAGACATGAGAGAAGGCAAACTACCAACCCGGTGCTTATGGAGTGCCTTGTGAGAGGAACGCAGATAAATTGGTCTGCTTTCATTGTCAAATTACTAGACAGGGTCATCAGTGGCTCCAAGGCTCATGCAACTCCATATGGGTTCGTACTGACTATTGTGCTAGACAGACTGTGTCACGGCCCTAGTTCACCAACCGTGAACATGTTATGACGACACCTGGTCCCCATGACCAGGTAAGCCTATTATTGCGGAAACATGATAATTGCGAAAAAATAGAGAAAATGAAATTAAATATCTAAAGGAAACTGTACTGAATGCCGCTCAGTATGTAAAATTCGATAACACAAAATCCAAACAAATTCCCAAAACCCGGAAATCTCACGGGCAACACAGGATACAGAAATATATAGTGTGGCTCCAAAACTCCAGAATACCTAACAACTGAAAGAGAGAAAAACTATGTACTAAAGATAGAGTAAGAGTGAGACTCGTCGGTCTACAGACACAGTAGATCTACCTCGAGGTCTCTGAAATCCTCCTGCCTCACTGATAGTGCGCCTGAGTAGAGGTACCTGAATGATCTGCACATGAAAAACATGCGCAGAAAGGGCATGAGTACACCACAACGGTACTTAGGAAGTGCCAAGCCTAACCTCGATTGGGTAGTGACGAGGAAAGGTCAGGGCCCGACTGAGGCAAAAGTATAACAATAGAATTAATTAACAGTGTGGAAATCTGACAGAAATAATAAATACAACAGTGTAATAAAGCAAGTCAACGAAGCAATAATAACTACATGGATAGAGTAAAACACATAGTAAACACAGCTCAATGTCAAAGATACCAATTAGGGTCTCCCAGGATACCGTCCTGTAGCCCTTTCCTCAATTGTCCAGTGGATCCCCCGGGATACCGTCCTGTAGTCAAACTCACGTACCAATACCAAAGGATCTCCCGGGATACCGTCCCGTAGTCCAATCATCAATGTGTAGGGGGATCTCCCGGGATACCGTCCCGTAGTCCCAAAGTAAAAGTACAGGGGGATCTCCCGGGAATCGAACCCGTAGTCCCAAAGTAAACAAACAAGGGGGAGCTACCGGAATCCCACATCCGTAGTCCCAATTTAAATGTGCAATCACAGCCAGAAACAAACCAAGGAACAAGGTACGAAAAGACAACCACAGAAAGAACTAGCCTAGCATGCTTCAAGTAGTGTAGTCAAAATAATTTAAGCAAGTACACAGTCAAATCAGCTAAACATGTTTTCCATAATCTAGCATAAGTCATAACTCCAAATAGAACAAGGCAAATAAGGATAAGAACTAAGTTTTCCATAACTTAAGCAAAAAAAAAATTCATCAATAGGCTCAAGTACGCACTCATCACCTCACGCACAAGGAACTCAAATATCAAGTAAAATTCTAACGGGAATGGTCCCCCGCACAAGGTTAGATAAGCCACTTACCTTGAACCGACTCAATATTACTAGAAATCGCGCCTTTGCCACGAGTATCCGACTCCAAATGGCCCAAATATATTCAATTCAATTACACATCGTAAATACTATTGCAAACAACTGATTCCACTATTAAATTTAATGCTTGGGCACGAAAATAGGTAAAATGACCAAAATGCCCCTCCATCACACGTCTCGAAAACAAATAATTTTCATGTTTTCAGAACCCTCGTACTCTCATGAGTCCAACCATATAAAAATCTCCCAAATCGGAGGTCAAATGCCCCCCTCAAAACCCAATAGTTTGGTCTATGAATTTTTACCCAATTTTCATTAAAAAATCCAAAATTTAAAGATGAAATCGTGATTAGATTAGTGGGTATTAAGCATAAAAGAGTAGAGAATCGTCACCCAATCGTTGCTCTTGAAAACCCCTCGAAATTTCTCCAAAATCCGAGCTCTCTAGGTTGAGTTTTGTTATAAATGGCTAAAACCCTCGTTTGAAATGTTTAGGTGTTTAATGAATCCCGATCGCAAAAGTGGGGCCGCAATTGCGAAAGTGGCGCCGCAATCGCGTAGAGTAAAATAAAGGCTCCAGGAAAAATTCCTACGCGAACGCGTGAAAGGGCTCGCGATCGCGGAAGAGGAAAGGGCAGAGCTACGCGATCACGAATCAACCCATGCGATCGCGTTTAAGGAATTAGGCCCCCCTCCAAATTGCTCTATGCGATCGCGGTTATAATTATTGATTTTGTATCGCTAAAATGGACACTAAATTGATTTTTTAAAATCTTTAAAAATTGGAAAAAATATTAAAACATTATGGCATGCTTATATATTCATATATGTTATTTTGAAAGCATTTTGTGTGTATAAAAAATACATAGGGAAAATTGGGTATCAACGGCTGCCCCTCTTTACCCAAGAAGGATGAAATAGTTGTCAGTTAAAGATATGATGGTCAATTTGACCGAATGAAACAGTTTGAAGGATTAGACCATGCTTTGGTTCCCGAGCTGCCTACATATCCCTAGTCTTACTGGAATCAGGCCATATGTAGTTCAGGATCCATCAGCAAAATATGCGAAATATGCCGATGGGGATTTTACAAAAACAAATGAGATATCCGGGTTGATAAAGATGGTCATAGTCTAGTTAGGGCTGCGAAAGCTGGAGCGGGATCGCTCCTGCTGAGACGGTCATTGCCAGCTAGTTTACCTACAAATGAGCAATACAACATATATTGTGCATAAATTTAAACGTGCTGCAAGTTCCCATTGGCCCATGAATGCTGACTTTGGACGGTTAGGATGACGTCCTCAGACTATAACGTCCTGGGCCATAAACCGTATAACAAAGGATCCACAGGCCATTAAATGATCCTCTCAGGCTATGAGGATGATACCTCCGAGCTATGATGCCTTTGAATAATGATATGCAAAAGATAAAATGGGGTCCTTAAGCCGTGGCATGACGTTCTCGGGCTATGAAAATGGTGCCTCCGAACAATGACGCCTTCGGACAATTGCTGATCTTTCAGCCCATGAGATGTAGAAGGAGACGATCTTTCAGCCAATGCAAAAATTTAAATGAGGTGGGGGTATTTTAGCCGATGCAAGATGTAAATAGAAAGTGGAGATATTTCAACCGTGCAAGATGTAGATAAAGTGGTGATCTTTCAGCCATGCAGGAAGTAGATGAAGGTGGCGATCTTTCAGCCGATGCAAGACATAAATAAAGTTGGCGATCTTTCGGCCATGCGAGACATAAATAAAGTGGCGACATTTCAGCCATGCAGATGGAGACAGGGCTTAGTCTCGAAAGGTAGAATTGTAGCCTTATGCAATGTAGAAAATGCAGATGGAGGTATAGCTTAACTTCGGAAGGCAGAAAAGTAGACTTATGCAACGTAGAAAATGCAGATGAAGGTAGAGCTTAACCTCATAAGGCAAAATGGTAGCCTTATACAATGCAAAGAATTGCAGATAGAGGTAGAGCATAACCTCGGAAGGCAGAATGGTAGCCTTATGCAAAACAGAGAAATGCGGATGGGGGTAGAACTTAACCTCGGAAGGCAGAAAGGTAGATTTATGCAATGCTGAAAATGCAGATGGTGGTAGAGCTTAACCTCAGAAAGCAAGAAGGTATACTTATGTCATGCAGAAAATGCAGATAGAGGTAGAGCTTAACCTTGGAAGGCAGAAAGGTAGCCTTATGCAAGGCAGAAATGCAGATGGAGGCAGAGTTTAACCTTGGAAGGCAGAAAAGTAGCATTATGCAATGAAAAAAAATGTAGATGGAGGTAGAGCTTAACCTTGGAAGGCAGAATGGTAGCCTTATGCAGTGCAGAGAAATGCAGATGGAGGTAGAGCTCAACCTCGGAAGGTAGAATGGTAGCCTTATTCAATGCAGAGAAATAAAAGGCGAATAATAATAAAATCTTTCAACTGATAGCTGATAGCTGATATTGTGGTTGCCGGGGATATTGTGTACAGACAGAAATTGTAGATAGGTAATGGTTCTGAGAGTTGTATTCCCAATGAGTTTGAGTGTATAAATATATCTGATGATTTTGTGACTCGGGTGTCTGCACTCAAAGAAAAATTGTGAGTTTTGTAAAGGGGGAAGGTTAGTTTGTATCCCCGTGGACATCGCTTGACCTTCTAGGCTTTGATCTTGAGATACTGTGTGTCTTTGAGGTAGCGTTGCTAAACAAAGCATGCATGATTTAGTAAAAAATACAACATAAGTATATAATCGAGAATAGTTTTCTTTAGATGAACCGACGACTGCGACGCGGTTCAAGACATTGCAACCTTTGTTACTCTGGAGTTTTTGAGGGTCTTAAAAATTCTGCCCCAATTTACTGGGCTGGTGCTTCTGACAGCTGCTTGCAATGATCGTCTGAAGTTACTTTGAAATTTTATGGGTTCTCCTCTTAATTCTTCCCCAGTTTCCAATTGCGGGGAAAATGAAAATTTTATTATATTGTGACCAAACCCATAAGGCTACCTACGTATCCCCCTCTTAAATGGGAATCAGGTCAGACGTAGTTCAAGTTACAGCATAAAAGTTACACATAGTATTGCTTCACTGCATCCGCGTTTATCGGCTTCGGACAAACTTCTCTGCCCATTTATTCAAGCAGAAGGGACCCTCGTGTTAGAACTCGGCAAACCATCTATGCACCCTGCCAGTTGGGCGAGAATTTCCCTTTGGCTTCATCTTGATGCTGGAAAATCTTCTTTAATACCAGATGCCCCAGTGTGAATTGTCTCAGCTTGAACATTTTGTTTAAGGCTCTGGACATTCTGTTCTGATAGACTTGACCTTTAGAAACTGCATTAATTCTTTTTCCTTACATAAAAGCCAGCTTCTCGTAACGACTCTTCACCCACTCTGCATCGGCGAGTTCTGCTTCCTGTATGGTCCTCAAGGAAGGAATTTCTACCTCGGCGGGAATGACCGCCTCTGTGCCATAAACCAGCATACAGGGGGTTGCCCCAGTTGATGTGTGGACCATGGTGCGGTACCCTGATAAAGTGAATGATAACTTCTCATGCCATTGTTTATGCTCCTCTACCATTTTCCTTAGTATCTTTTTGATGTTCTTGTTGGCGTCCTCTACCGCTTCGTTCATCTGAGGTCTGTAAGATGTAGAATTCTCGTGTTTGATCTTCAAAGTTTCACACATGGCTTTCATCAAGTCACTGTTGAGGTTGGAGCCATCATAAAGTCATGTCGCGAATGAAATCTTCCACAACATTCTTAGTCACCGCCTTGTATGATGATGCTTCAACCCATTTAGTTAAATAATCAATTGCCACTAGGATTAACATGTACCCGTTTGATGCGGCGATCTTGATAGGTCTGATAACATCCATTCCCCAAGCGGCAAACAGCCATGGGGAGCTTGTTGCATTAAGATTAATTGGAGGCACCTTTATCATGTCTGCATGTATCTAACAGCGATGGAACTTTCGGACATACTGGATGCAGTCCGTTTCTATAGTCATCAAAAAATAACCTACTAGGACTATCTTCCTGGCTAAGACAAAATCGTTCATATATGGACCGTAGGTCCCATCAAGGATTTCTTCTAGTTGCTTGGATACTTTATTTGGGTCGACAGACATTAGCAATCCCAAATCCGGAGTCCTCCAATACAGGATTCCTCCTATGTGGAAGAAATTGTTAGATAACATCCAAAGTGTACGCTTCTGAGTGGGATTTGTGAGCTCTGGGTATTCTCCTTTTGCCAAGGATTCTCTGATATCATGAAACCATGGTTTTCCATCTGCTTCTTCTTTTACATGAGCACAAAAAGCTGGCAGATCATAGACCTTTGCTGGAATGGGATCAATGAAGTTTTTATTTGGATGTTGAATCATAGATAATAGGGTAGCCAAGCGTAAGAGATAGAAGAGATACAACCTGTAACATCTGAGTGCCTCTGGGGGCTACTGACATGAAATGCATAATACACGTATATACATTAAATTTTAAAAAGCATACGCCTCTGTGGGCCTTACCACCATCATATCATGCCCGGCCTCAAAGAGGACTCGATAAAAACGTACCCGGCCATTATAAGGCTCGGTAGAATCGTACCCAGCCACGTGGAGCTCGGTAAAACCCAACTTAGTAGTGGTTGCACAATAGGTGCCATACTCGGCCGACTATAGCGTGGCTCGGTAGAGTAAAATAGATACATATAGATAATGCATGCTCAACTCATGAAATCATGTTCTAAACCTTGCGGAGTGACGTAAGGACATTGCACCTTCGATTAACATTATGGACATCATACCATCAATATGAACCTTAGTAGGATTTAAGGATCATACACACTTATTTAGAATAACTTTATAAGGAAAGAACAACATGGACAATCTTAGTTTCTTGGAGTAGATCCATTATGAATTAACGTACCGTTTATGTTCATGTCACTTTATATCATCCCAAAAGAAAGAAGTAAGTGCCTTAACATACCTTAAACCCTTTTAGTCCTTAGTCCCTTCCAAGCAACTCTTCAAACAAGTCAACTCAATCTATCATAGTATAAGGAGATTCAAAATCAGTGCTGAGCAAAGGCTAAGTCTATGACTTAAGCTAGTAGCTCATTTATGTAAATTTGGGCAGCATCTCCCTTGTAACAAGGGCCTCCACCAATACGATATACCAACAACAACAACCAGAGAAATCCATCAATATATAAATGTCAATAACAAGACACCATATAACAACAACAAGTCACAACTACATTACGACGAGCAGCAAGCTCCAATTGGAATCCGTATAACCCATATCACCCCTTATAAACTTCTTAAATTAACGTAAAAGTATCATTAACATGATAATGAAGTCTTTCATCAATGATTCCATCCTTATACAATATATTTATAACTAAGGAAACAATCCACAACTCCAACTATCTTCAATTAGTAACTTTGTTCACTAGTCCATGTGTACTCCATCCATTTAACTTAATCAACATCAAGATAACCTTAAGCACATGCAAGAACACAATAAAAATATCTCCTAAAGTAACTTGAAGTCGAAATACAAGTTATATTCAGCTTACAACAAACCTCAATGGCAATACAACACCATAGAAGTGACTTAAGCTAATCCAAGTATATCTTGTGGTTTATCATCCTAACAACTTAACAAACATACAAGAAAGCTCAAGAACAATTACTAGGCTTTTATAATCACCTTAGACAGCAGCAAAAACTTGGAATTTCATCCAAATACAGCCCACAACAATCCTTAATGGAAACACAACCTCAAAGATGTGTTATTCTTCACTTTTGATGTTGAAATATGGCGTAATCCATTTGCAAGACTTGAAATAACCTAGGGTTGATATGAAACCCATGAGAGAGTATTTTACAGAGCATAAACCACTTAAAAAAACCTCCTACACGAGCTGGAACCACCCAAAAATCGGCAACAACAAGAAGAACAAGAAACTTACCAGCGCCACGGAATTCCCGACACTTGATTTGTGTTGTTTGCCCTTTGTTTGGGTCTTGGATCATGAGAAAACTTTGAGAGAGTGTTTCTATGGTTCTAAGGTCTGAAATATACTGAAAATAATGACTTAAAACGGAGTTGAGGCATCTTATATATATCCCTGTCTTAAACCGCCTATGTGGGCCCCATAGAGAGCTGCTTGGCGCAGTCTCGCGAAAATGCGAATATCTCTCTAGTCCGATGTGGTATTGATGAATGGTTTAGTGCGTTAGAAACTAGACTCATAGATAATCAATTTGGTAGGTAGATCATCCCTTGATTCCATGCATATTGGAAGAAAAGTGCATCTACATTTGACCTAAATTTCAGCAAATTTATAAATGTAACTTGTGATTACCTTTGCCAACTCTTGTTCCACAACTTGCTTGCCTTCAAAATGTATAAAATGAATATGATACGACTAAAATAACTCATAGAATAACCTCCTGATCATGATAAGAACCCTAGCCTCACCCCAAAGTACATGTTATAACATTCCAAACTTGTCGACTTTCGACGAAACTTATTTTCTTCAATTGGTTTAGCTTCTATTATTTCCAACCCTCTCGGTACTCGTTATTCATGATCTTAAATATTTGTAACTTCCAAGATAACATTATAACTTACTTTATTTTCTTCCAAATATAATCTCATTTCCAAGGATACATCAATGACTTACGACGTACTCTCATGTATGAAAACTTGGGGTATAATATTATTCCCCCCTTTGGAACATTCGTCCTCGAATGTTGACTGATGCGCTTATCAGTTTCATAAACTATAGCTCTTACGAATACTTTAATGATCATCTTTCCATCTAAGCAATTGTTTTGTGAATAAATCCAAACCCTTGGGCATTCCTCCCTTTACGCCTCGTTCTCACGCCATGACATGTGGTCGAAATTCTTCCAATATCGTAACATTTTCTACCTTATGTCATGCAGTATGTACGACTGTGTCCTTGTATGAGTGCCTAGAAACTCTTATTCCTTTTTTTATCCATCTTTTAGCCAATCTCTAAGCCTCACTATATGAACATATATAGAATTATGACAAGCTGTCCCTCTAGGCATCTATAGGTGTACTGATGTCTTTCGCTTAGTACTTTATCGAACTTAAGACTGTTGCTATCTCTTGTTTCATAGCCTTGTATATATATCCTTATGGATTTACTACCTATAGGTAGGTTATACTATACCATAAAACATACTTCGGTTTATTATTACCGAGGTTTGCCACCCAACTCCAGGTTACTCTCTCACTATTTATCCTATATGTATAAATCTATGTCCTTTAGTGCTTCCTCGTTACTATTCATCTTAAGAATAACAACCAAACTCGGTGCCTTACTCAACCGAGTACCAACGTAACATATCTTTCTTATCATACTATCATGAGTAAATGAGCCAGAAACCCCTTCATGAGATAACAAGAATAAAACATAAGGGAATACTCAACATATGATGACCCAACCTGATATACAAACTTATACATGAGGCATACGGGCCTATAAGGCCGACACGACCATTTGCAAAACTCAAAACATAGGCCGACAAGGCCATACAACTATCCATAAACTTGACATTTGTCTACATGCCTCTAAGAGTACATAAAATCATAAAGGTCGAGACAGGGCCCCGCCATACCAATCAATACATATCCAAAGCATATCGACCAAATAGGCAACTCCGGAGTAAGTGGAGTGCACCAACACCTTCGCTGAGCAGATAGCCTACTAGGAGGACTGTCAACCTATCAATCGGGACTTGCGGGCATAAAACGCAGCGTCCCCAGGAAAAAGGGACGTCAGTACGAATAAAGTACCGAGTATGTAAGGCAAGAAAGCATAAACAAGAACAGTAATTTAAAGAGAGATAGAGGAGATACAACCTGTAACATTTGAGTGCCTATGGGGGTTACTGACATGAAATTCATAATACATATATATACATAAAAAATTTAAAACCATACGCCTCTGTGGGCATCATCATCATCATATCGTACGCGGACTCAAAGAGGACTCGGTAAAAACGTATCCGACCATTATAAGGCTCGGTACAATCGTACCCGGCCACGTGGAGCTCGGTAAAACCCAACTGATCAGTGGTTTCACAATAGGTTCCGTACCCGGCTGACTATAGCACGGCTCGGAAGAGTAAAATAGATACATATATATAATGCATGCTCGACTAATGGAATCATGCTCTAGACCTTTCGGAGTGACGTAAGGTCATTGCACCTTTGATTAACATTATGGACATCATTCCATCAATATGAACCTTAGTAGGATTTAAGGATCATACAAACTTGTTTAGAATAACTTTATAATGAAAGAACAACATGGACAATCTTAGTTTCTACTAGTAGATCCATTATGAATTAACGTACCATTTATGTTCATGTCACTTAAGATCATGCCAAAAGAAAGAAGTAAGTACCTTAACATACCTTAAACCCTTTGAGTCCTTAATCTCTTCCAATCAACTCTTCAAACAAGTCAACTCAATATATCATAGTATAAGGAGATTCAAAATCAGTGATGAGTAAAGGCTAGGTCTATGACTTAAGCTAGTAGCTCATTTACGTAAATTTGGGCAGCATCTCCCTTGTAACAAGGGCCTCCACCTATAGCATATACCAACAACAACAATCACAGAAATCCATCAACATATAAATGTAAATAACAAGACACCATTTAACAACAACAAGTCACAACTACTTTACGACAAGCGGCAAGCTCAAATTGGAATCCGTATAACTCATATCACCCCTTATAGAATTCTTACATTAACGTAAAAGTATCATTAAAATGATAATGAAGTCTTTCATCAATGATTCCATCATTATACCATATATTTATAACTAAGAAAACAATTCACAACTCCAACTATCTTCAATTAGTAACTTTGTTCACTAGTCCATGTGTACTCCATCCATTTAACTTAATCAACAACAACATAACCTTAAGCACATGCAAGAACACAATAAACATAACTCCTACAGTAACTTTAAGTCTAAATCCAAGTTATATTCAGCTTACAACAACCCTCAATGGCAATACAACACCATAGAAGTGACTTAAGCTAATCCAAGTATATCTTGTAGTTTATCATCCTAAAAACTTAACCAACATACAAGAAATCTTAATAAAAATTAGTAGGATTTTATACTCACCTTAGACAGCAGTAAAAACTTTGAATTTCATTCAAATACAGCCCACAACAATCCTTAATGAAAACACAACCTCAAAGAGGTGTTATTCTTCACTTTTGATGTTGAAATATGGCGTAATCAATTTGCAAGACTTGAAATAACCTAGGGTTGATATGAAACCCACGATAGAGTATTTTAAAGAGCATAAACCACTTAAAAAAACCTCCTACACGAGCTGGAACCACCCAAAAATCAGCAACAACAAGAAGAACAAGAAACTTACTAGCTCCACGGAATTCCCGACACTTGATTTGTGTTGTTTGCCCTTTGTTTGGGTCTTGGATCATGAGAGAACATTGAAATAGTGTTTATAGGGTTCTAAGGTCTGAAATATACTGAAAATAATGACTTAAAATGGAGTT
The DNA here is from genome assembly GCA_026770625.1 of Nicotiana glauca. Taxonomy (NCBI): domain Eukaryota; kingdom Viridiplantae; phylum Streptophyta; class Magnoliopsida; order Solanales; family Solanaceae; genus Nicotiana; species Nicotiana glauca. The sequence continues at coordinate 61,213 of MU775947.1, read as the reverse complement.
GAGGCATCTTATATATATATCCATATGTCTTAAACCGCCTACGTGGGCCCCATAGAGAGCTGCTTGGCGCAGTCTCTCAAAAATGTAAATATCTCTATAGTCCGATGTGGTATTGATGAACGGTTTAATGTGTTAAAAAATAGACTTGTAGATCTTCAATTTGGTAGGTATATAATCCCTTGATTCCAATTATATTTGGAGAAAAGTGCATCTACATTTGACCTAAATTTCAGCAAATTTATAAATGTAACTTGTGATAACATTTGCCAACTCTTATTACACAACTTGCTTGCCTTCAAAATGTATTAAATAAATATCATACGACTAAAATAAATCATAGAATAACCTTCTTATCATGTTAAGAACCTTAGCCTCACCCCAAAGTACATGTTATAACATTCCAAACTTGTCGACTTTCGACGAAACTTATTTTCTTCAATTGGTTTAGCTTCTAAGATTTCCAACCCTCTTAGTACTCGTTATTCATGATCTTAAATATTTGTAACCTCCAAGGTAACATGATTAACTTACTTTATTTGCTTCCAAATATAAACTCATTTCCGAGGTTACATCAATGACTTACGACGTACTCTCACGTATGAAAACTTGGGGTGTAATAATTAATACTTCCAAAATTCTGCATTTTACATAGAAGCCATGTCTATAGGATATTTACGCTTTCAAATTATGCATTTTTCACATAGATACCATGCTCATAGGTCTTCTGCACTTCGTAATAAATACCATGTCAATAAATCAATGATTAAATTCTATATATTATATAGATTACATGCCTATAGGATTTCCTGTATTTTTTTGCGTGTGCATCTGTCATTAGGCAATTACACTTATAGTATCTAAAATAAACCAATCACATCTATGATCAGCTTAGAGGATTTCTGCTTAACAAAATTCGTAACACCAAGAAATCATGTCTATAGAAGTAACCAATTAAAATCTGAAATTGCCCACTCGCCTTTTAAAATCAGTAGTAATTCGTTTAAGCGCTCGCAAAACTCACGACACCGTAACTTTAAAAAAAAATTTGCAATCAGTTTGTTCTTCCCTATCTTTGAATTCATAGATATCATGCCTATAGATCCTGTTTAACGCAGATCAATAGTTAGATAGTCAATCGTCAGTTTTCTACAACTACATCTAAGCAGGACTAATTCACACTCCCTATCTAAAAAAATATGTGGTAGATTTCTTTTTCCTCTGCTAATTTTAATCAAGGACCTAAAAAGTATGTGTCAAACGTTCTAAACAATTCATTTCTTTAAGTGAGGAGGCCTACTTGAGACTTTAATTGTTTTATCTCACTATTAATTGTATTATGTGTTTTTTTAATTATCGCCTTAGAATTTTGTCCTTTTAAACCTCTGAAAAGCCAAGATTCCTGTAAGGCCCCGTGAAATCCCTACTCGATAACTTGGATCCCGTGGTGACATGTTAGGAGCATGTGTTAACAATTCATAAATATACTTTGTGGCGAGCAATCGCCACACCGTTGACCTTTTTGGATTGAATAATGCATTAAAAAGTCAAGAATAAGTTTTCAGAAAAATGCAAGAAATGTGGTCCAGAAAGCGGTCGCATAATCGAAATGCGGACCGCATATCTGCCGCAAAGTGAGGCTGAATGTTGGTTAAAATTGAAGTCAGTTATGCAGTCGCATAATCAAAATGCGGACCGCATAGTCGTTGCATATTTTCCTTTGATTTTTGCGTGGGTCAGTTCTGTTTTGCCCTTTGCGACAGAAGAACATGAATGCGGATCGCATTCTTATCGCAGACTGAGTCAGAATATTTAGTTTTTGGGGAGCATTTTGCGGTCTATTATGCGGGCCGCATGTTAACTTTGTGATCGCAAATGCGATCGCATATTTTACTCGGGGCTCCAATTTTCTAATTTCTAACCCGACCTCCCTATCGATATATTCGATATCATAGCTCATTTTAAGCATTATTCTGAGCATTTCTAGAGAGAGAACATATCCTTCTATGAGTTATTGAAACACTTTCTGTCTTGTACGGACCCTTACTAGGCTCTCCTTCAAGACCAAGCACACCTTTGGGGGTTATTATAGCACAATGCCAGTTTCTCTTGTTTTTTTGACTTTCATTAGCGTTTGGGTAGTTCTCAAGTTAAAATCTATGAAGAAGTCATTAAGAGCATCAACAAACCCTCCATGATTATTCTATACTATCTCATTGGGTTCCTATATCACTTCAAGTTCATCAAGGGTTGATAGCATGTCGCAGTTGCTGAGATCGAATGATCTCCTCTTAATAATGGATTATCTACACATATGCTAGTCCAACTATCTGTTTATCAGACTAATTCTCGCCTATAGGTTTTGGGATGACCAAGGAGAAATACACCTAGTAACACATTCACATGTAAAAGCCTTTCTCTCGGTCATGTCTTATAACATCTCCCAATATGGCTCGAAATAGCTGGTTGAATAGAAGTGTGTTGTAGAGCTTAATTATGAAGTAAAGTCGCTAAATATAATTGGATTTTTGAATTCTGGAGCTACACACCATGTGACTACATAGAGAGACCTCCTTTCAAAAAAAAATGTAGCTTCTTATAATCGCTTTATATTACCACCGTTCCTAGTGGTTACAATGTAAAGGTTACTTCCATAAGGCTCTTTCCCTTTCTTTTCAGTTGTTTTGCATCGTGTGTTATTTACCTGTAATCCTCAATGCGATATTAGCTCGATGTCTTGACTAGTTATCTAACGATATGATCTGAATTAATTAACCTTACTTTTATGTACTCTACAAGCGCGCTGAGGGTGGGTAAATTTCCCTTTTTCTACAGAATTCTAATGTCTTCAACTCTGTTTAATCTTGTCGATTCCAAGTGGTGCTCTTAGTTGTGCTTCCTTACCATCTATTTTCATCTGATAACTCTCATTGCAAAAAAACTCATTTTATGTTTCATGGCATCAAAAGAGAAAGTCTTATAGCATCAAGGGTGGGGACATATTCCTTTTGTTAGAATAAATAAATAACGCTAGTACTCCTTGTAGACGCTCTTCTAACGGTCATTTACCTGCTTTTCTTGTCCTTGTGACTAGATAACCTAGGTTGCTTATTCCTGATAAATGCATTATGATGGCTCATCCTTTTAAACTTATCCATGTGGGCACTTTGAGGCCTTGTTCTATACCAACTCGTAATGGTTTTAAGTACCTTCTTTATTGATTTTCTAAGACTACGAGGGCTTGCCTCATGGGATTCAAAAGTAATGATTTTCCTTAAAATTCGAGATTCAATTGCCATGATTTCAAACCAAAGTGTATACCTTTTTCCAAAGTCTTAAATGTGTCGGATTGGTTGGGTTACGTGACTTTCTTCTCACACGACTTCTAGAATAATTGACTATATCAGCTCCATGTGAGGATAGTTTTGCTACCCTTGGTATTATACCTCCTTTGGAGGATATGAGTGTCATTTGTCTTTCTCCCTGGAGCATCATGTTTTTCACGCCCCAAGTTCGAGGGACATGACCGGCGCTCGACCGGATATCCCCAGTCAAGCAGACTTGGGTGCCTGTTCTGTCCCACGTGTTACCCCGTATTTTCATTACAAATTAACCAAGTGAAATAACCATTTATAATTGAAACACTTTTCACAAAACATACGTACATACCTAGCCCTTTGCGTGGTTTATAACTTACATCGCCCAAACATATAAAATACATATTTACATAAGTTCATAACCCACTTTCTTGTCTACGGAGCCTCTAAAGATGAAAAGGAATAATATAGTACCTGCTGGTAACAAGAATCTGGCTATACCTTTTTACAAATACCAAGACAAGATCCCAAAAGGAAAGAAAAGAAGCGATGTGAGCCACGCAGGGCCCCAGAAGGAAAAGGGCTCACCACTTCAGCTGACAGGAAGTGATGAGGAGCTACGGTCGATGGACTGGAGTACCTGCTATAGATCCACCTACAATCATGACACGAATGTAGCGCCCCCGGCAAAAGGGACGTCAGTACACTTGAATTGTACATGTATGTATGAACAAACTTTGTCGCAAGTAAACTCAAACCATACACAAGTAGGTAACAGTAATATAAACAAAAAAATCAAATGCACAAGAAAAGGAAAAATCAAGCCAAGCAAGTTTACAATCTCTCCTTTTTCCCCTTCGACATTATCACATCAATGATTTCACAATTTTTCTCATATTTTCTTTTCAATAGTGATTTCGATCACTTTCCACCCTAATTTTCTCGGCCACCCTTATCACCACAACCCACACCTTATTACTTCGTGTTGCGGCGCGCAACCTGATCCCACCGGACAATCACATTTCACACAACAACAATAGTTCACAATTCAATCACATGGCTTCAGGCCATCAATAATATCATTTCACACCAACAATAACAATTTCACAATGAGTTTTCATTAACCTCAGTACCATTTCCATCATATCCAACAACCCGCATACAATTTGAGTCACGACGATAATTGCCCACAACATGCCAAATATGTTATTACCATAGTTGTTCCAATTGCATCATTTATGATTTTCCTTCCATCATTTGTTTCTCAACTCTTACCACATAACACTTTCACAATCACGCATTTAGTTCATTGTCAATTACTTGCAACATTAAACCACAAACACTCAATCAAACCAATCACAAGAATTTCACAAACAATCCACGTAGATATCACACACCAAATATTCGTACACCAAACAAGGTGATTTCACAAAGGTCAAAGTTAGCCATACATACCTCAAAGAGCTTTTCCTTAAGTTACTACAACTTTCCGGAAATTCTAGCAACTTCAATCTACTTTGAGACATAGCAAAATTGAGCAAAAATCAGAAAGATATTCATAACTCTAGATCATTTGAGCATTTTATCAATTACTAGATGAGCATCTTGATTTTTAAATCTCTTTTACAAGATTTTCCTTCGTTCCCAATCCCAATCTTTACCTATTTATGTTCATGAATCTTCCCACAACCCTATTTGCACATGCATACATACATAATACTACTATACCAAGAATAATACCTCAATGACCCATCTCACAACCTCTACAATACCAACACAACCTAGGTTAGACACCTTTGGCTCCCAATCACCATCCCATGAGTTCTAATGTATATATCTTACAAGAATTATCACCATAGAGTAGTTAGAGATGATAGACATACCTCTTGTAGTAAGAATTTTAAGAATCCCCACTTGTGGTGTTCTTGAAGAATTCAAGGATTTGAAGGAAAATCTAAGGATTATGAAGATTAATCCTTGTTATTTTAAGTTTTTAGGGGGTAGAAATCACTCAAAGTACTCTAAAAACCTTACCTTAGATCATATGGATGAAGTTTGGGATGAAATCCCCTTGAGAGAGCAAGCCATAACCCCAAAAATGAGTTGGGAATACTCTAAACCGGTCTTGGGGTATTAAAACCTTCCAGACGCGCGCACTTTTGCATAGTTCGCGCATTGTTCGCACGTCGGAGGCAGAATACTCAGCAAAAACGTGCGAACTCGCGAGCTCGCGCGAAGTTCGCGCCAGTGATACCTGCCTAGTAAAATGGTCATAACTTTCTATATACACCTCCAAATGACAAACGGTTTATTGCATTGTTAACTACACTAAAATGGCTTTAATTTGATAGGTTGTTCCTCACACAACTCCTTATATAGTTGGAGATATGATCATTCAAATTGATGTCTTGTGCGCACTCATTTACAACATTCGTCTAATATGTAATTTTCCAACTTGGCTTAGACGTAGGCCTCTTCTTAGACCCCAAATAACTTATAATATGACTTATAAACTTATTAACATATCCAAATGATATCCGTAATATCATAAATCCTTATTTGCACATGAATTAAAATAATTTTGCCTACCTTGGCACGACGAAATCTTAAATTACTCGGAAAAAATTTTTCGAGGCCTTACATTCTCCCCCCCCCCCCA
>MU775947.1:33274-52698 GCA_026770625.1 Nicotiana glauca | reverse complement strand
CAAAGGTGTTCATCAACAAGAATATAATTTCATTTCAATCAACAATCCATATGAAGTCAAGTCACGATGATTCTTTCCAATAGTGCATCATATAAGATATTACCATGATCATATAGTTCAATCAAATCAATTCATACACCTCATTTATCACTATCTTCCTAGACATAAACATACGGAAACACAAAGTACATGAGGAACAGTTACGGGGAACATCATACTCCTAGTGCAACCTGATGTGTAATACACTTATGTTACCTTTATTATCAACTCACATAACATATTCTAAACCTCTAGGCGAACACTCACACTAACCCCTTGATGACCTTCAATAATTACCCTAAGGTGTGCTGTCATAAACTGACCATAAAATTACCTACCCAATATATATGTGATCAAACTGCGAAGCTTTATCTTTGACTTGTCTGAACTTATAATACCCAATGGATCTAATACAGTGAGGAAGAACAAAGTTCAAGATCAGGCTGGAGTTATTCAAAAATCCATTAATGTGCTAAGCAGAGCATTTCACGAGGTTATATGCTAAGAGACACAGAAGGTTACTACTAACAATACTAATGTGGTTAATTATTGTAAGAAAATCAATTATTAGACAAATAAGTCCTAGGGGTAACTCGTACATTGGCAATAGGAACCATTAAGGAGAAATACTCAAGTACATGAACCACCCAGTTTCTATAATGTAAGGAAAATCCATCTATCAAGAATAAGAATACTCTGACACCTTGAATGTGATATGGGTTTCAAAATACATGAAGTTGAATTACACTCTTAACATTACTTGACACACAGAATCTATGCCACAAGACCGTGGGGATGAAAAGAAGTTGAATGCTTATAAGATTATCATATTTCAGACAGCTTAGCCCTTCCTGGTAATTGATCATATATGAGGGAACTAAAAATACGACCACTTGTCTTCCAACTCAACATGTCCATGATATGTGCAAAAAAATCTGAAGTCATCTAATCTCAACCTTTCACGAGTGAAACCCCATAGCTAGGACATCTTGACATTGGGACGAAATCATGAATTGGTTAGATGGTTCTAATAGTTAACACGACGCTCCGGGGAGAAGGCAAATAACACTCCAATCCAGCCAAGAAGGTGAGATACCAAGGGTAGTAAAACTCCCCACACATGACAACGACATAGTCAATGATTCTAGAAGTTGAGGGTGTAAAGAAAACCAAACTCAATGAGACAGTGCACAATAATCACTGAAGGTTTGCAGATGTTCATGATGAGATCTCCATAGGTTTTGACTTGAAAAAGGAAGTGTCATAGTGATACATAGAAGGGCATGTTCTCTTATGGTTGTCGTACAAGTGTTGGGAACTAGCACAATGAATTCACTAAATAAGGAATACAATTAACACATTGTGGAGACATAAAGAGAAAATAATCATTCGTTATGAGTTGGACATGATTATGCTATACTAACTTCCAAACTGCAATACAATTCCACATCATGGGCAACCACAATACTAGAAACCAAGTGAGCTACTTGCTACGGGATATCTCAAGTGGACACAAAAATTATGGCGACACAAGATCTTCCTATGATGGGGATGTGAGGATCTCAATTTTCAGAAAAACTTTATGCACACAGTGACCATTTCAATTGATATGTACGAGTAGGATAAGTGTTGACGCATGCTCTCATGTTACTTGATAGTAAGAAGGCTTTCATGATGATACTTGCAAGAGAGTGGATTGGTTGATCAAGCCATATAAGCCATACACAACTGAGTAAAAGAGTGACTCGAGAAGGATCACAAATCTGGGATACTTTGCATGGAACTTGACACCACATGTACAAACTTTATGATGGTGCATGTATAGGCACAAGTGAGCAGATGTTGTCCATTTAAATAAAAAATTTCTGTAAGGATTTCATCGGGAATAGAACCTTGATGAAAATTTAGGAAAAACAAGTGGGAAGTATCAATAGTGTTATAACTCAATTCAGGAACATACTTATAGAGCTCAATTCCATAGGAGGTTGTAAACAATAGAACTATGATCGGGAGACTTTGTAAATAATACGTCTCATTCAAAGAGCATGTGCATGAACTGTTTTGTAATTTAGATTCTTTTTAAGAACATATCTATGCAAGGACAAGGAAGTCATAAGGGTTTAACAAAAGGTTTAAACAATCACCACATTACCAAATAAAATGGATCACATAGCTTTCACATAATTTCCATACCTCTAGGCTGCATTTCATAGCCCTTCTATAGGGTTCATATATCAAATTATTCAACTATGCGCTTCATACAATAATAAGGAAATCACAAGTACAAATCAAACACTTTAAATGATTACCACATTATCAAATAAAAGAAATAGGCCATTTTCACGTATATTAGTCCATCGGCACTTGGGGCCACAATTATCACATCATACTTGGCACTAGGCCGCATTTCATAACACAATATCTTATTTCCCGCATTACACATCACTTCCGCATATTTCACATCAATATCATAATATGTTTCATATTCCCTCATGCCATAAGCATCACCCGGTACAATTACAATTCGAGTTCTCGACACATTGACCAAACTCTATTTCTCAAAGTCATTTGACTTATTTCAACATCTCTATACACAGAGGATTTCACATAGTTTAACATAATATATGCATCTCCAATTTCAATTTAAGGTCTTAGCATTTCAATACATGATTCATATTCCTTGCACCATTTTTTTTAAGTTTTCAATAATAGCACATTGATCATATTGGAATGCATCTTTCACAATATCGGGTCGCAACACCAATTCATGTAAAGTATCAGTAACAACAAAAATCCAACATTCAGTTTTTACCGTATTTACACAGTCACTTACTTCACTTCCAAATATCTTTATACATTACCAAGAACCAGACAAAATCAATCAAATACCTTTGGTACACGTAAGGACATTTTGGAGGAATTAACCATAATGAGTTTTCTCACACAATTTGGCATCAAATCTCAATTTAAACTTGCCCTGAAGTCTAGGCATTTTAGCACATAGTCCACATTCTTCATATATTCTCATTTACAAATAATAACATATTAAACACATGAAGAAGTACCTACCACATACATTTTTACAACAATAATTCGCTTAACGTAATAAAACGAGTACTGCATCACTTATATTTTGAACTTATAACATTTACGCGGGCACCATGGAAGCTCAATTTAAAAAAGATGGGGTTTTAANAACACATTCTTCTAACAAGTCCTTGGGTATCCACTCGGACTCAATGGTGGGATCAATCCCTCCTTACATGCTTCAAATTTGTGGAGTATGGTATCAAAAGTACCAATCTTGAGAACAAGACTTAGAGAGGAAATCAACTCCGTAACTTGAGCTCTATTGCACGATTTGAGTATCAAAGAAGGGTGAAATTCCTAAATGTCTGAATAGCCTCCAACTTATAGATGTGGTCGACAACACACCAATAAGAAGGACGCTATTAGACACGGCTCCGAGACATCCTAGGACACTTTAAAACCCTAAGCTCTAATACCAAGTTTGTCACACCCCAAGTTCGAGGGACATGACCGGCGCTCGACCGGGTATACCCAGTCAAGCGGACCTGGGTGCCTGTTCTGTCCCACGTGTTACCCCGCATTTTTCATTACTATTTAACCAAGTGAAATAGCCATTATAATTGAAACACTTTTTACAAAACATACATACATATGTAGTCCTTTTTGTGGTTTACAACTTACATCGCCCAAACATACAAAATACATATTTACATAAGTTCATAACCTACTTTCTTGTCTACGTAGCCTCTAAAGATGAAAAGGAATAATATAGTACCTGCCGGTAAGAAGACTCCGGCTATACCTTTTTACAAATACCAAAACAAGATCCCAAAAGGAAAGAACAGAAGCGACGTGAGCCACGCAGGGCCCCAGAAGGAAAGGGGCTCACCACTTCAGCTGACAGGAAGTGCTGAGGAGCTACGGTCGATGGACTGGAGTTCCTTCTATAGATCCACCTACAATAATGACACGAATATAGCGCCGCCACCAAAAGGGACATCAGTACACTTGAATTGTACTAGTATGTATGAACAAACTTTGTCCCAAATAAACTCAAACCATACACAAGTAGGTAACAATAATATAAACAAAAAAATCAAATGCACAAGAAAAGGAACAATCAAGCCAAACAAGTTTACAATCTCTCCTTTTTCCCCTTGAACATTATCACATCAATGACAATCTTTCATACCATGCTCTTGGGACATGCTTGAGTCCATGGAGAGCCTTGTCTAACTTGTACACATGCTCAGGACAATCCTTGCTTTCAAACCCTGGTGGTTGTTTTACAAGCACTTCATGTTTTAGGTAACCACTCTAGAAGGCACTTTTAACATCCATTTAATGAAGAGTGAATTCCATGTGTGTTGCAAATGCGATAAGAAGTCTGATTGACTCTAGTCTTGCAACTGGAGCAAAGGTCTCATCATAGTCTATGCCCTCCTTTGGCTATAACGTAGGACCACCAATCTTGCCTTGTTTCTTGAAACTGTTCTATCTTCATCAAGTTTGTTTCTGAAGACCCATTTTGTACCAATGACTGATTTGTCCTTAGGTGTTGGAACTAGATGCCAAACATGACTTGTTTAGAACTGGTTGAGTTCATCCTCATTGCATTCACCCAATCTCCATCCTGCAAAGCCTCCACAACATTTTTAGGTTTAATAAGAGATAAAAAGGCATCAAAAGCACACAGATTCTTTAATTATGACCTAGTTTTCACTCCAGATGTTGGATCAATGATAATGTTCTTAATGGGTTTAGAACTTTGATTTTTCTGAGGTTTCACAACTAACTAGTTTCTGGTAGATGTTTCTCCCATGTTTTGTTGCTGAGGAATAGCATCTTGAACATGTTCCTTTAAGGGATTTATTTCTATTCCTCTTTGATTTGTTCCCCCTGTCAGGTTGCCCTATATGGAAGGACCTGTTCCATCACATGTTCCTTCTGTTGGTGCCTCTTTGACCTGAGCTGAGGCTTCAGTCAAGTCTTTTGCCAATCCAATAGCTTCATCTTCATGTTCGTGTCTCTTAGAAAGAATGTTAGTTGCATCAAATACAACATGCACACTTTCTTCTACACACAAAGTTCTTTTGTTAAACACTATATATGCTTTTTTGTGTGAAGAATATCCCAATAATACTCCCTCGTCACTTATGGGATAAAACTTACCTAGGGACTCTTTTCCATTATTCTGCACATAGTACTTACAACCAAATGCCCTAAGATGGGATATATTTTGTTTTCTCCCATTAAGTAACTCATAGGGAGTCTTCCCTACAAGTGGTCAAGTTGTGCATCTATTGATTATGTAACATGCAGTGTTTACAGCCTCTGCCCAAAAGCTGTGAGGCACTTTACTAGAAAGTGGCATGGTCCTAGCCATCTCCTAAAGGGTCCTATTCTTCCTTTCAACTAATCCATTTTGCCAAGGATTCCTAGTGTCAGATAAGTTATGATCTATACCATTTTCATCACAATATTCAACAAACTTTGGATTTTCAAATTTAGTTCCATGATCAGACCTAATTGATGCAAGTTGATTATCAAGTTGTTTATGATTTTTTCTAACAAAAGAAGCAAACATGTCAAATGCTTCATCTTTAGATGTTAAGAACAATGTCCAAGTAAACCTAGATTAATCATCAACAAGCACCATCACATATTTTTTACCACCTATGCTTAATGTTCTCATTGGACCACAGAGATCCATATGAACCATTTCCAATGACTTGGACGTGCTTACCATTTTCTTGGTTTCGAAGGATGATCTTACTCAGCATTTTGGTAATCACTCTCATTAGACCTAGACCGTAGACTTTTGCATCTTGATTTTAGGATCACACATTCCCTTGACAAATCTTCCTTTTCATTGTTGATTATTTCATAATCATCAATGAAGTCTAGTAACAACTCAGATAACCTTTCTTTAAACAGAAATTTAATCTTTTCTTTGAGATGAAGAATATTTACCTCTTGTTCATCATCTGATTCTCCAATAGCCATAAGAGCCTATTATTCTTCAGCTTCACCTTCTGAGTCCTTATCTAATGTTTCTCCTCAGACAACCACCATAGCCTTTGTTTATCCTTTGTTCCTTTTTGGTTGAACTTGTCTTCTTCTTGTTCTTTCGTTCAGCCCTTTCTTTATTCCACTCGATTTCCCTTTGCCAGTTCTTGATCATTTGATCATGTGATCAGTCTCAGGCCATACTATCCTACACGTGACAATGAGAATTTCTTGATCTGTATACAACTCAGAAGCAATTCCGGTGAGGTCTTCCCCAAAATATGCCATTAGCAGCTCCTTGTTTCCTCCAGCACCCCTCAACTAGTTACAGTATCATTTCAGATGAGCGACCAGGTTTCCATGCCCGTCTTACTTTTCAAATTTTGGCCTCTTAAAGCCAACTGCCAAGGGGACATCGGGAAAAATACAGAGATCATAATATAAGACACTCTTTTGGCCACTCAAACCTTGTATGATTTTTAGGCTTTGTTCGAGGCTCTTCAACTTTCGATCCATTTCCTCTTGCTAGGGATTTTTAGCAACCCTTTTTTGCTCCACTGAGAGATCATATTGCGGAGGTTGAGTTAATGATTACAGGGTCACATATGTTATTTCTGATTGAAGTTATGGACCCTGAAAGGTGACTATTGAAGGCTCAACATACGCCGGTGGTAAAGTTGGTTGGGCTATGGTGCAGACTGGTGCTGTAGAGAACAATATTGGAGGTGTCCCGAAAACTGAGGCCTGGGGGCGAATCACAGAAGGCATGCCAGGAACATTGGACAGCTTTGGAAGGTGCCCCAACAGGATGAGCGAGTTGGGTACAGGGGCATTAGTAACCTCACATGTCCTGGGGATGAACTCAGGGAACCTAGGGATTGCACTTGGTTGTTCCTTACCATTAGACCAAGCGTACCACATTTCCAATATGCGGAGACGCAAATCCTATTCTCTTCAGCAGCTGCTGATTCTGATTGTGACTGGTTAGTGCTGGGCTATCCTTAGGACCAATGATTTTGGGATGGCCTTCAGAGGCCATAGGAACCTTTCCTTTGGATCTTGTATGTAAGGATGTGAAACTAGATTACCAAAAAAAACCAACCACTTGAACATAACCTAGCTTAATTTGCACGCCCAACAACCTTGTTAGTTTTGACACATTTAACATATAGGAAATCGCACGTTGGGATACAATGCACCTAACGGTTAAACACTTCTACCATGTATTGGAAAGGTTGCATGTTTCATTCCAGCCTTAACTATCCCTTTTCACTTTGTACCTCTTTTCTTTCATTTCTGCCTCTCTTTAATCACTCGTTTTTTCAGATCTTTTATTTATGCACTTTCTTTTTCTCTTTTTGTTTTTGTCACTTTTTATTTCTTGTCGCTCCTTTTTCGCTCGTTTCTTTTTTATTCACTCAATCAAATATTTTTTTTTCATTATTTTCAAATTATTTTCACTCGGTTTTATTTTATAGCTATGATCGAATCTTATGGGGATTGCCAACGTATCATGACGCCGCATATCTTGTGTAGTTTAGGAAGATTGGGGATGGATTAAATAAACTGACTCTTTTTTCTCTCTTTCTTTTTTTAATACTCGGACCATGAAAGATTTGAGGCAGAAAAAAACAATGTTTTCCAATTCTTTATTTTTTTTAAATTCCGAAAGAAATGCTTTAAAAGAAGAAAGGAAATATTTTTTTGGAATTTTGATTTTGACTATTTTTTTATTATTTTTTGAAAGAAAGACTATTGAAACTTCCTTTTCTTTTGATTTGAACTTTGGGATTTTCAAAATTAAATGAAAAATATTTTCGTTTGAATTTTCATTTGTTTTCTCTTATTCTAAATGTCACGACCCCAAATACGAGTCGTGATGGCACTTATCACATTACTAGGCAAGCCACACCAACTATTGAATCACAACCCATTTTCAGTCAATAAGCCATTTTCTAACACGTTTTAAATTCCAATTTGTCATAATAAGTGTTTAAAACGGCAAAATGAATAAGCGGAAGTCAATAAAGCATAAAACTACATAGCCCCAAATATCTGGTGTCTCTAGTATAGAGCCTCTAATACATCACTGAATATCTAATACATCATTTGAACATAAAAGGGAAAGGTTCACGGTCCACGACGAGATGCCAACCCCCGCAAGCCCGGACTCAGACGAGAGGGAAGCATGCGGATACATGAAGACGACGAGGAGGACTTCTTCGCACCCCGAACCTTCGCCTCCCCTAAGGAATCCTACGCGACCAAGTAAATAGTCGAAGAGCTGGAGCAAACCACTTTGATCAAACACCTCCCGGATCGCAAGGTATACCTATGAACGGGGCTGACCCCTGAACTCAAGGCAGAGTTTATTCAATTTATTAGTAATAATATCGGCTATTTCACTTGGTCCCATTTAGATATGATAGGTATTCCACTGGAGATCACCTCACACAAACTAAGTATTGACCCTAAATTCAAACCCGTGAAGCTAAAAAGAAGGCCGCAGTCAGAGGTAAAGCATTCCTTCATCAAAGAGGAAGTGGCGAAGCTCCTTAAAATCGGATCCAATAAGGAGATAAAGTATCTCAAATGGATAGCTAACGTAGTGGTAATACCAAAACAGGGGAATAAGCTAAGAATGTGCATAGACTATAAAGACATGAGCGTGCTCAAAAGATTCCTTCCCGTTGCCTAATATCGATCGCCAGATTGATGCTACGGCCGGCCAAGAGACCCTTACTTTTCTCGATGCCTACTCAGGGTACAATCAAATCCAGATAAACCTTGAGGATAGGGAAAAGACCTCATTTATCACAAAATACGGTAAATACTGTTATAACGTAACGACCTTCGGGCTAAAAAATACGGGAGCAACATACCAACGACTAGCTAAAAAAATGTTCGTACACCAAATAGGAAAATCAGTCGAAGTATATATTGATGATATGCTAGTCAACTCCCTGCGTGGAGAGGACCATGTGATGCATTTGCAGGAAACCTTCGACATCCTCGGAAGCTACAACACGAAGCTTAATCCTAAGAAGTGCGCCTTCGGAGTAGGTTCGGGCAAATTCCTAGGCTTCATGGTCTCAAACAGGGGGATCAAAATCAACCCCAACAAAATAAAATCCATTGAAGAGATTACTGTGGTAAACAATGTAAAATCCATTCAACGGATCATGTGGCGGATATCGCCCATGGGCAGATTCATATCAAGATCATCGGACAAATGCAACCATTTCATCGCTCTTCTCAAAAGAAAGAACAACTTCAAATGAAATCCAGAATGCCAGCACGCCCTGTAAGAACTGAAACGGTACCTGTCTAGCCCGCCTTTGCTGCACACCCAAGGATGATAAAATTGTATACCTATAACTGGTTGTATCCGAGACAACGGTAAGCGGCGTATTGGTCCGAGAAGAGCAAGGTACGCAATTTCCTATTTATTATGTCAGCCATAAATTAGGGGATGCCGAAACCCGGTATCCGCATCTAGAAAAATTGGCTCTCGCACTGGTAAGCAGATCGCACAAACTAAAGCCTTACTTTCAGTGCCACCGGATTTTTATCCTGTCAACTTATCCTCTCTGGTGTATACTGCATAAACTTGAGATATCGAGTTGGTTGTCCATGTGGGCCACCAAACTCGGAGGGTATGACATCAAGAATTAACCACGGACGGCCATCAAGTCTCATATCCTAGAGGATTTTGTGGCCGACTTCTCGCCGACCTTCGTGCCCGAGTTAGAGAAGGAGATTTCTGCATTTAGACACCATGCCTGCGGTATCCTAAATCAATTTTCGCATTTGCTACCATTCTACAAGTCTAAAAGTATTCATTACTCCTAGGCATCGTGTCTAAAAGACCCAAGCCGCATGCTTAAATTATGTATTGGTTTATTGTACTCCTGATTAATGATACCATGCTTATAGGACATCACTGTTCCACGCCTAGGAAAGACTTTAGGGAGACTAGAATCCTACACGCTTTAATATTACGCTTTAGTTATTTGTGAACTGCCTAGATTCAACATGTCTTAAAATTAGTTGGTAAACTAATTAGGTCTTTATCGCATCGCTTTAACACAATGCTTCAATATCTGAAATCCTGTTGTTTGAGACGTGTTATTATCTGCTTATGTGAGGAGGTGAAAGTGAGCCTTTAATTGCCTTTATGTGTATGTCCTACTTCTTCTTGCTTCTAGTCTATATGTTTCTCCTTTAATTACATTAGGAAAGTCTAGAACGACCTATTTTAGAGGTCTTAAATACCTCTAGGTCCACAAGGAAGGGACAGGCAATGCACGCACAGGTTTCATTGAATCAAAATTGCTTCTATAACCACTGAAGGGAGGGTAATTGGGTAGTAAAAATATATGATGACTTGTGCGCTAATGCTATGTGTAACACTCCATCTTAGGGATGATTACCAAGCATTGTACATATGTGATCATGTACGCTAAAAAACATAGGACTCCTTTTGCCCCTTGTTTTAAATGTAACTTGTTTATATTTTCTTTATCTATTTATAAAATAACTCATGTACTGAGTTTGGCGGGTACCCACCGTTGTGGACCGCGAGGGTGCCTAATACCTTCCTCTCAAGGTTATTTGGAGACCTTACCCAAATATTTGCTAATTCAAACCGGTTACATAAGTTACTGGCTTTAGGTGCCCTAATGCACCTTAAACCCTTTAGGTGGCGAGTTTTTGAATTCCATACCCAATTCCTAAAAGGAAATGAGTTGTTCCAAATCAATGTCGAAACTCGAATTTTGCAAGGAAAAAGGGGGCACGATAGCGCTTAGGCTCTTACAAGTTAGGTCGGTGTGACTTCAAATATAGGCTGGCGCTTAGGCTCTTATGCATTGGGTTGGTACGACCTCTAATATAACTTTACTTTTCCCTCGTTAAAGACTTTTTTGAATTATCTATGTTCGTCCAACTCTTCGACGGCTCAATAAGAACCTCGATTCTGTGCCGTTATGTAATGATAAATGAGTAACTCAGGAGGTTTTTCTCGATGGTGGAATTGTTTAGAAGCCGTTGTTTGGAGCTAACATGATCGAATCTCTTTTGGCTTATGCTGAGGATAGCCTGATTAATCGGTTCTTTTCAAAGTAATTGAAGGCTTGTGATTTTATGGCAAAGGTTAGGCGTCTCTAAGTCACGTTAATTTATGCCGGAGGCTTGTAACTGTAGTCATTGTGTTTGGTCGTAGCCTTTTAATCCCCGAGTGAGGTAGCCTCTATGCCCATACCTAGGATATGTCTTTCTAGGTGTCTTACAAGTTTAAATATATACCCTTGACTTTAAGATCGGGATTATGCCATTTGTAAGGCCTTACAAATTTGAACATGCCTAACTTTTGGTCTTACAGATAGGTTACTTGGAACAAGTATAATTCATGCCTTGCTTGAGGTCTTACAGATAGGTTACTCCGCAAAGGTATAATTCATGCCTTGTTTGAGGTCTTAGAGATTTGGTGTTGCCTTATGGAGGTCTTACACTGTTGATAGTGCCTTATAGAGATCTTACGTTTGTATTTCCACATGAAGGGATTTTCGGGCTCGAGGTTGCCTACTCGTGATCTTATGGCCTTGAGTCTTTTATAGCTCGATGGGTTGACAATCGGTGACAGTCCCCGAGACATCTAAAGTTTTTGGCTCTAGAGCCGCTCTTTGTAAGCTTGATATTGCCTAATTGAGGGTGTACGAGCTCGGAGAGTCCGGCCCGGGGGTCTTATGGCTCCAAATTTTTTATGTCAATTCCCGAGTGTTCGGGAAATTTCTGGTCGTAAGGCCATATTTTGTAAAATAGCAAACCTCTTTGGAGCGCGAAGCATTTTGATTGAAACGCGTTCTCTTTTGATTACTTGGTACACATATAAATGTTTTCGTTGTTGAGGGTTCGATTATTCTATGCGGACATGGTTCATTCGACCGTTTTGCCCAATACATCATTTTTTCTATCGATATCCTCTTTCGCTTAATTTGATTTCTCTAGGGGGGTGATCTCCCGGGGGGACCGCCCCCCCCCAATATTCGAGGTTGTTTAAATAGAAGCCTCAAATACTTGCTGAGTTCTTCTGGATATCATATAGATATTTCCTCGTTAAAAAAAATATCAGTAAAACCCTTTTGGGATAAAATTCGATCGAAGGAAAAGAGTGCAATGCACGCTTTAAAACCCGAGGTCTTTGAGTCATAGGATATTTATGGGTCTTCCATCGGACACCTTAGTAGTAATAGAATTTGAGCGTTGATATGTTCCAATTGCTTGGATGTTATTCGTCGTCCATGGTACCGAGCTTGTATGACCATTTGCTATGGATGAGGTATAATCCTTCCCAGCCTGGGCCTAGCTTCCCTTTATTAGGGTTTCGAGTATTAAGGGTGACTTTCCTCAGGACTAAGTCCCCAACTCCCAAACGTTGGAGATTTGTTCTTCTGTTATAGTACCTTTTGATTCTTTTTTTTGGACAGCCATTCGGACTAGTGAAGATTCTCGCTTTTCATCGAGTAGTTCGAGGGCCGCCGTCATTGCATCGTTGTTTGATCTTTTGATGGCATGTCAAAATCTGGCACTTGATTCTCTGACCTTGATAGCTATTAAAGACTCGGAGCCATATACCAAAGAGAAAGGCATATCTCCTGTGCTCGATTTTGGAGTTTTTCGATATGCCCATAGCACCTCGGGTGACATTTATCTCATTTTTTTTTCCGCATATTCTAACTTCTTTTTTAAGTTTTGAATGGTAGTCTTGTTTTGGACTCGGACTGACCATTTGCACAGGATGGTAGGGAGTT
This sequence comes from Nicotiana glauca, assembly GCA_026770625.1. Classification (NCBI taxonomy): domain Eukaryota; kingdom Viridiplantae; phylum Streptophyta; class Magnoliopsida; order Solanales; family Solanaceae; genus Nicotiana; species Nicotiana glauca. The sequence goes on along the minus strand of MU775947.1, from coordinate 39,808 downwards.
GACAAGATCCTTTTGATTTTATGATCCTCGGGGAACTTTGTTACTTCGTTCCGGATGAACTGCTTCCCATTATCACATGTTATCTCGGAGGGAATCACGAATCGACACTTTGATACCAGATGAAGTTAATGACTTATATTTCCCTTTTCTTCTTGAAGGCATGCGCTTCTACCCATTTTGAGAAGTAATTAGTCATAAATAAAATAAATCTTTCTTTACCTGGTGTCGTTGGTAGGGCTCCGACGATGTCCGTCCCCCACTTCATGAACGTCCATGGTGACAAGACTAAATGTAGTTGTTCACCGAGTTGGCAAATCATTGGTGCGAATCTTTTGCATTTGTCATATTTTCGGACGAATTCTTTGGTGTCCTTCACCATGTTGTCCCAATAGTAGCCTGCTCCGATCACCTTTGAACTAAGGAATTAGCATTAGAGTGATTCCAGCATGTGCCCTCATAAATATCTAGGAGCACGTAATATGCATCCCCTAGTCCCAGGCATACTGCTAGGGGCCTACCAAAAGTTCTTCTGTATAGACTTTTATTTTCGTCGAGTGAGAACCGAGCTACTTTTGTTCGTAGGGCCCTCAACTCTTTTGGATTTGCGTGTAGCTTCCCACTTTCAGAATAATCGATATATTTATTTCCCTAATCCCATGTCAGGCTAGTCAAGTTGATCTCAACATGGCCTTCTTCGATCACTGATTTGCATAGATGAACAATAGCCCCGGGGAGTATGTCATCTTCCTCGATAGATGATCCTAGGTTTACGAAGGCGTCGGCCTCACTATTCTGCTCTCGAGGTATGTGGACCAAAGTCCATTATTTGAAGTGGTGCAATGTGACTTAAATTTTGTCTAAGTATCTTTGCATCCTGTCTTCTCAAACCTCGATGTTCTAATTTACTTGAATTACCACCAGAAGGAAATCACATTTTGCTTCGATGGCTTCTGCTCCTGGGCCTTTCGTCAATCCCAAACCTACAATCATATCCTCATACTTGGATTTATTGTTATTCAACCTTGAATATTTTATGGATTTCCTGATCATGACGCCCGTAGGTGGCTTCAGAACTATGACAATCTCGGACCCTTTCACGTTCGAGGCACCATTAGTGAACAAGGTCCACACCCCCAAAGATGTGCCCTCTTTTTGTAGAAGTTCGTTCTCTACATCGAGCACGAGGGCAGGAGAAAGTCGGCCACAAAATCTACCGGAATTTGGGACTTGAGGGTCGTTCGGGGTTGATACTGGATATCGTACCCACCAAGTTTCATGGCTCATTTGGCCAATTAGCCCGATAATTCGGGCTTATGCAATATGCTTCGAAGAGGATATGTTTATAAACACAAGTATAATGGCAATGTAAAATAAGGTTTTAGTTTTCGAGATACGCTAATCAATGAAAGAGCTAAGAATTTGCCCGAACTCACTCCAAAGATACATTTCTCGGGATTGAGTTTCATCTTGTAGCTTTTAAGGATGTCGAATGTCTCCTGCAAATGAGTCAAATGGTCCTCTGTGCGCAGCGACATAGCTAGCATATCATCAATGTATTTGCCTATTTGACGTTCGAACATCTTATTAACTAGGAGTCGGTACATGGCTCCTACATTTTTTTACCCCGAACATCACATTGTAGTAGTAAGTACCATACATTGTGATTAACGAAGTCTTTTCCTTATCTTCGAGGTTCATTTGAATTTGATTATACCACGAGTAAGCATCAAGAAAGGTGAGGATCTCGTGGCCGGCCGTGGAATCGATCAAACGGTCGATGTTAAGCAACGGGAATGAATCTTTGGATCACGCTCTATTTATGTCTTTATAATCTACGCACATTCTTATCTTATTCCCCTTTTTGGGAACTACATCCACAATGGCCAACCATTCGGGATATTTTACCTCCATGATAGACCTTATTTTGAGGAGTTTTGTTACCTCATTCTTGATGAATGTGTGTTTTACCTCGGACTGAGGTCTCCTTTTTTACATCACCAATTTTAACCTGGGGATGACACTCAGTCGACGGGTGGTTATTTTCAGCGAGATCCCTGTCATGTCTTCCGATCTGGAAGATGATCGATCAAAATATTTTGGTTCAACTCTTCAATTGTTGATTTTGTTACGTCCGATTCTTTGGGGGTAACGAAGGTTTGGGGAGCGAGGAAGTCCTCTTCATCGTCCCCGAGGGTCTATTTGCCCTTCAGCTCCTCCGAGGTGGAGGGTATGGAAGTTGGTTCCTCCCTATGAACCGCAAACATATCCTCTAATGTGTGATGTTCTCCATATACCATTTTTATACTGTCTTTTGTTGGAATCTTCATCATCTGATGAAGAGTTGACCGTACGGCCCTTATGTTGTGTATCCATGGTCTTCCAAGCAATGCATTATACCTTGTGTCACATTCGATGACATAAAATTTATTATTTTGAACTCTACCGGACACGTTGATCGGGAGGTTGATCTCCCCCCTTCATTGCTTCGTCGGCCATGTTAAAGTCGTTAAGGACTTACGAGGTAGATCAGTCCGAGCTGTTCTACCACCTTTGACATAAATTACGTTAGCCAAGATACCTGGATCCACGAGTACATGTTTAATTTGAATGGTATTCAAGAGAAATAAATTTACCAGTGTGTCATTATGTGGAAGAGACAAGGTCTCGAAGTTCTCTTCACCGAATGTAAGGATGTCCACGGGCATGCGTCCCCGAATTCTCCCTTATGTTATAGCGGAGACTTTTGTCCGCTTGATTGCGGGTCCTTGAGGAACGTCTTTCCCCCCAATGATCATATGTTCTTAAAAAATGTTATATGAATCATAAATTTGTACTCTCTGATTTTAGTCATATACAAGGAGCTTAGATCCAGAGATACTGAAATCCTTACGCTGAAGTACCGCGTTGATGAGGTCATCCGATAACAAAGCTCTTCGAGAGAAGCTGCCCTCGGTTGAGTGCCACTAAAAGGGGCATAGGAAGAAAATTGCAAGTACAAAGACCTCCATGCTGAAATAGTCGATGAGCTATCTGTAGCTAAATCTGACACTGCTAAGCTCACATCCTCATACAGAAAAGATGATGCTGCTGCAAATGCTCGACCCTGGAAGGTATCCGATGAGGCTGAGCATAAACTGTCCGGAGCATTGGAACATGCCCAATTAAGATCTAGGAGACAGGCTCATGAGGATGTATATTCAGGGGGAATCTACTTGTCTGCCGAGATTGAGAGGGTGAAGGCCCTAGAGGAAGAATCGGCAACTCTGCTTTCTCCCGATAATGGTTGTATGAGGCGAAATCAGATGGCTTAGTTTCTTGCTATCGTTCCACTTCGGGTGAATGTCTCGAGGCCTCGATGATGTGGAATTGTGATAGAGTCCCCTTCCTTGGGAATCATCGAGACCCGACTCAAGGAAGACAAAGATCGAGGCCAGAGCAAAGGGGGAGTTCCCAAGCCAGGCAGCTAAGTCTGATAGAGCCGGTCTACCTAGAGCCTATGTCGAGGCGTCACATGTAGCTGTCCTATCTACATGCTTTTACAATCTATATATGTTGTACTATAACCAGATTCCCCTCCTATATAAAGGGAACCCACACTACTTTTTAAGGGGGTGCTTTTGCTCCAACTATTCTACCCAAGATCAATAATATCTCTCTCTCTCTTTTCTCACTAACTTGCCCGCTCGAGGCCACTTTTAGCATATATTGCTTTCATACTTGTTCTTCATTTATTGCTTTATATTAGCCATAAAGGGCATCCCTTAATTATGTTATAACTATTATCTCTTCCCCGGTTGCCCCTGATAGCTTGAGTTCGAGCCGAATATCGACCCCGAAGCCCTTCATCGACCAGTCCGAAGATCGGGCAGCAAGTCTCTCGATTTGATTACTGCCCCGTTTTAGCTAGCACCACTTCGTTAAACTTCATATTGTTAGCATCACCTGCCTTAATAATTATCATAAAAATAGATCACGTATTTTTAGAATCCCACTTAAATATTTAACTGTCGTTACCATTTTGATAATAAAACGTTTGGCGCCCAGCGTGGGGGTAAAGATAAACGCAAGTTATCTTTCACTCCTTTTCTTACCCAAGATCTTTTGATTTCAGGTCGAAATGTCTGGCTCGGTAAACAGGGTTGAGTACAACTACCTAGAAAATCATAGCCAAAATGGTGTGATTGTTCCAGTCCTTTCCGCGCCACCACTGAACCCCGATAACGCACCTGGACCGATTCTATCGGATGCAGGTTTGAAAGAAGCACAGCAGATAGATGACATTTGGCCAACAGGATGCTCAAAAATCTCCGGCTCGGGAAGCACGTGAAGTTGGGCCACCAGAGGCGAAAGTCACGATCGAGGTCGTGGCAGGGGCAGAGCAGCTACGATAAATCCACCAGCTACCCCAGTTCCGGATCAGGTCCCGGTTATGAATGCTACAACAACACCAACTCAGGCACCAACTATGCCTATTGTGATTCTAGGCATTTAGGAGGCTTTATCTCGGATGTTATTAGTGTGTATCGGTTTTTCTCAGGTGCTCTCAGTTCTACGGCCACAGCTACTTTCCATGTCGGGAGAGGAAACTAGACTCTTGTTGCTCGCAGACCTGAGTAGGTTGTGCAGGGACTCAAGACACCTGGGGCACCTGTAACCCAGCTGGTTGCACCAGCTCAGGAGTTTGTGGTACAAGTTATGCCGGATATTGAGCAGCGTCGACTTGAGAGGTTCGGCAGACTCCAGCCTCTGACAATCATCGGTTCAGAGGGAGAGGATGCCCAGTGTTTCTTGGATAAGTGCCAGCGGATGCTTCATACAGTAGGAATTCTTGAGACCAGAGGTGTGGTATTTTCTACCTTTTAGTTTTTTTGGGTGCCTTCACTTGGTGAGAGGCATATAAGAGGCGTAGGCCAGTTAGTGCAACAACCCTTAGTTGGAAGCAATTCTCTATTCTCTTCCTCGATAAGTATGTGCCAGAGTCACGTCAAGAGGAACTGCGCAGGTAGTTTGAGTAGTTGCGTCAGGGGGAGATGACTGTGATGTTGTCATGTCCTAAAATCGAGGGACATGACCGGTGCTCGACCGGGTAGCCCTAGTAAAGCGGACCTGGGTGCCTTTCCTATCCCATGTGTTACCCCGTGTCTTCTTTGCTCATTAATCAAAAGAAACAGTCATTTATAATTTAAACACTTACGAAATATATATAACATACATGGTTACTTAGCATGGTTTAAAAGTTACACTACCCAAATACAAGATACATAAGTACATGACCCACGTTTCCTGTCTACGGAGTGTCTAAGGATGCAGAAGAGTTTTTAGAATACTTGCCGGTAACAAGGCACAGGCTATACCTTACAAAAATACCAAAATAAGACTCTGGGAAGGAAAGCGGCCTGTGCCACGCAGGGCCCCAAGAGGAAGGCGCTCACCAATTCAGCTGACGAGAAGTGAAGTAGTGCTACTGTTGGTAGACTGGAGTACCTGCTATAGATCCACCTAATATCATAACACGAATGTAGTGCTCACGGCAAAAGGGACGTCAGTACATTTGAATTGTACCGGTCTGTATGAACAAACTTTACCCCAATTAAACTCAAATAATACTCAAGTAACGAACAATAATAGAATCAACAATTAGAGGCGCATGATTGGAACAACCAAAGCCAAACAAGTTTCACAATCTCTCCGCTTTCCCTTTCAAAAAATTTTCATCACATCAACGATTTCACAACTTTCACATATGTTCATTTCAATACTGATTTCGATCACTTTTCCACCCTTATTACCTCGGCCACCCTTATCACCACAACCCACACCTCATTACTTCGTGTTGCGGCACGCAACCCGATCCCACCGAACAATCACATTTGACACAACAACAACCATAAATCACATAACAATAATTCACAAATAGTTTTCATGCCTATAAATATTATTTTCATCATATACAACAGCCCGCATACAATTTAAGTCACAACAATAATTGCCCACGACAAGTTACATACGATATTACCATAGTTGTTTCAATTGCATCAATCACGATTTCTTTCGGGGTTTACAAACCCTCACGACATCATTTACAAGTATTACCCACCTCGAACCGGCGAGAATTCTAGCCCGCGATGCCTTTGCCCCTCAAACTGGCCTCCACGCGCGTCCAATCTATCTAAAATCATAAGTAATACATCATAACATGCTAATGGGATATAACCCAATCGAAAGAACTCGAAAAATACTCAAAAACACGAAATTGGCAAAACCCGAGTCCCGAGCCCACGTCCCGAAAAATTTCGAAATTCACATTTCCAGAATCCTAGTCTCGCAACGAGTCCGTACATACCAAGAACTCCTAATTCTGATATCGTTTGGTCCTTCAAATCATCATTTTACATTTTAGGAGATTTCACCAATTTTCTTCCTAAATTCCATCCCAAATCACAAATTAAATGATGGATTCAATGATATATTCATGTAATCTAGCCAAATCTGAGTTAGAATTACTTACCCCGATGAATTTCTTGAAAAACCTTC
>MU775934.1:27594-57865 GCA_026770625.1 Nicotiana glauca | reverse complement strand
TGTCCTTTAATTGGAAAAAACTCCCTTTTACCATGCCCTTCGCGGGGTGCGGTAGCGCCAAAAGGAGGTGTGACAATCACGGCTTTGATAGAGCGATGGCAACCAGAGACGCACACATTTCATTTTCCCATTAGCGAGGCCACTATCACGCTGCAGGACGTGGAGGTTCTGTATGGGTTGCCGGTTGATGGACTTCATGTTGCTTTGCCGCATGCCATGAGAGATTATACGGGAGATAAGTACCTGGAGACGTTGCAGCGACTCACCGATTTCGCCAGAGGATGAGGGTGCATTGGTTGGGGCTAGTCGTCTTGCGTTGACTCCCGTCCGGCTGCATTTGGAGGCCATACATGCTGACATTACTCATGATACACCAGATCTTCATATTAACTGGTACATGAGGTTGCTGCTGCTGCTTATGTTTGGAGGCGTATTGTTCCCGAACACTTCAGGGAAACCTAGTCAGTTTGAGATTTCTTCATCATCTTGAGTGGCTAGGTGATTTACATCAGTACAGATGGGGTGTTGTTGTTCTTGGTTACTTATACAGGCAGATGTGTCGGGCATGCATGGACACCCAGCGAGACGTTGCAGTATTTATGCCACTGCTGGAGGTGAAAACATAATCAAATACTCTCTTTATTATAACATACATCATAAAAATATACCTTAAATTTTACGTCCAAATTGTATATTAGGTTTGGACCTGGGAGCGATTCCTGCAGTTTCAGCCACCTGTACCACCCATAGCTCAGGATGAACCACCTCCACCGTTTCTCCCTTTAGCTAGGAGGTGGGTTGATAGGCGGGGATACGGATGCGAGTACGAGGCTCGACATAATCTTCCCTATTGCAAGGATTTTTTGGATTTGCTGGAGGCCGCGCAGATAATTCTATACTTAAGTTTACTTGGCCTGGATTTATATGTCTTGTATATACTCACGGTTCCTATTTTTACGTAATAGTTCATTTGGAGGCCATACAGTGACGAGCTAATAGATGGTTTTCCCGATGATTGCTCGATCGGGCGACTTATCTGGAGCTTTTCTGTCCCGTTGATGTGTCTCGATATTGTCGAGCATCATACCACCGAGCGAGTCTTTCGCTAGTTTGGTCGACCGCGGCTTGTACCTCCACTGTCCGCTTGGCTTAGGACACATTACCAGCGGGATGATTGATGTTTTATACGTTAATACCATACAGAGGGGGTTGATTTGTGTGATACCCAATTTTTCACTTAAACTTATTATAGAAGGACCTGATTCTTCTATGTGTTCCAACTACTGCTGTTACGGAATAATAAATATAGAAAGTAAAAAATACAAGTATTTTTATGTGGAAAACACCTGGCTCAAAAGGTGAAAAAACCACGACCTACTACTCAGTAGGATTTACCCAACAATTCACTAAATCACTAAGCCAAAACAATATTTACAAAACTCTTTGTAAACCTAAGGATTACATCTAATCCCGTTGTAGCACACAACCTCTAACTGTTGCGACAACTTCAAGTTAACTCTAACTTGAATACTCTAAGTACCTATTACAATTGCCTCTAGATAAAGCTGAAAGGTACAATATAAAACACCTACTACAATTGAACTAAAGAAAGACACATAAAACTCTTTATGGAGTGGTTCTTCAATCTGGTTCATGCAGCTTCAGGTTTGCACACTTGAATCACACACGAACTGCTTGCAAAAAGCCTTGCTATTTTGCTCTCAATTCACGTTTAACTTCGACGTTTTTTTGCAACACATGTAATGTGAGAACATCCTGCAATTTATAGAGTTAGTAGATGAAGAAATAACTAGAGTTCTGATGCAACTCTTCCTTGGTGGAAGAGTTCTAGTTGATCTCAACTTCTAACTCCTTCCCTATCTTGGATAATGTTCTCTTTGAGTAAGGAGTCCTTTTACTTATCAATTATGCAACCTTTTCGATAAGGAGATATTAATTATACCAAGTTAAACTTATCTCCTTCACGTGCATCCCACATGTTCGAATCTGCCCGTTTTTATGCCACTGAGGGATGGACCTGGTTCATTCGTGAGCTTCCTTTGTCAATCTTCAAAACTAACCTTCACTTGGGACAACAATGATTGTTCGAGGGTTGACCGGGCATATGAGGCATGTATAGAGTTGCAGATCGAGACTTGGGACTAGCGGCGTGACCTGATTCTGCCACCCCCTCCACCAGATCTTATAAATGGTGAGCATGCGTATATGGGATGGTACCGTAACATTACCTGACTTTTCATCGGGAATCATGTTCATCGTGTTGGGGGTCGGTTCGTTCCATACGCAGGGAGGCATGAGGCACTTGTATGTTATTTGATATACTTAGTTATAACATTAACATTACCGTTTCGTAAATAATATTTTACATGTTGTGCAGGTTATTAGCCTATATCTGTTCCACAAGTTGGGACTGTAGATGCAACATCATACCGGCGAGGGAGAAACCTCTTTACATGACTATGGCCGACATGTTATAGATTTGGTTGCCCGAACATTGCAGGGAGCCCGGAATGATGAGCGCTTAGGACACGAGGCTTATTATATGGTACCAGAGCAGTACCATCGTGGGTCAGTAGCGCAGCCTGAACGTGGTCGACGTGTCAGGGGTGTGCCACAAGGTAAGGGTGTCCCACGAGGTCGTGGGGCTCGGTGAGGAGGTGGTCCCCAGTAAGGGGGCGTTGAGGCATCTGTTGAGGATGTTGGAGTTGATTAGCCGGGTGACCACCCTGATCCTAGTGATATCCCATCATTTAGCCCGGGGCTTACTCTAGGGACTTCGCAGGTGACCCCATCAGCTCCATTGTCGATTACGGGCACGACCTTTACCTCACATGACTGTGATGCGTATTTTCCTAACCTCCAGAGGCATCGACGGTTGTTGATGCTCATCCTGTACGAGATGTGGATAGTGGGCGCTGACTTAGTTATGTCTCACCACCAAGGGATGCTGAGGATCTTCCACATGATTTGGTTAGTTTGTATTACTATTACTTATTTTGTGTTTATCTCACCGATTAGTCATAAATATCTAAAGCATATATTTTTTTGAATCCATCATCCTCGCTAGTCGCGGAGGCCACTAGGTGTGACACTAACATGCCTAAGGCGGATGATTATATTCAGGAGCCCGCTGAGACCATGGTAAGACATTTTAATTATTTTTATGCAGTCAACCCCTACATTACTAATATATATTTCATATACTAAAATATGTCATTATTCTGTAGGTTACTGCTGCACCGACGACCCCTTTTACCGAGCCTGCCAGCCTTACTGACGATCATGTTGCAACTCATCCTCCGATAAAGAGGCTTGGAGATAAGGATGATCCTGATAGTGTAGCCCGGTGGGATGGGATGCGCCTGAGGCTAGCGGCTGCTTTAAAGCATAAAGGTTGTGGGGCACATTGTTTTATTTTATTTTATGTACATATAACATTCAGTAAATAATAGAAACTTTATCTATGGTTTATCATTATATGTGCATTATATTTTTTATTTCTCGGTTTCTTTGTTATTTTAATAGTAAAACTGGGCAAAACAAACATAACAACAATTTAAATTAGATTCCACTAGTGAAAATACATGACATGAAAAACATAAAGATAAAATACCCCAATCAACACATACATGTATTTATTTAGTCACTACCGCCCATTATTCTCTGTTCGATCCACTTAAATTTCTCTTTTATTTTATTTTTTTCGTCTTCCGCCTCTTTTAGTTTCTTCTGCAGTGCCGCAATTTGTTGTTGCATTTCAAAGATCTGGCGTTGGTATTCAGTATTCATATTCCAAACATACTGCAAAATTGATTTGTAGTATTCCTGGTTAATGGGTTCATCATACCATTCCCCAAACATACAATGATTTCCGTCATTGCCTCCAAATTTGTATAGACACATCCAGTATCTGCACCCAACATTACCATCGAACCAGCATGCCTTCATAATCGCAGATTCCTACAATATAGGGGATGAGTCACTCGACCCAGTTCGAGATGTAAGCGACTAAAGGAGGAGGATGGCTATTGGCTTCAAAAGAGGAAAGTGAGAAATTAGAATTCAGAAGCAAAAAAAAACAAAGATAAGAAACAAGGTACTTACGAGTGTAGTTCCAAGACTCAGGAAAGCCGATGACATTGGCCACAACGTCCTCGGTTCTGCCAAAAAAAAAAAAATTAAGCCAGAATTGACGACTGGCCTTGTCATCCATCTTCACCACCAAGCATTTGCCTCATCGGTGGCAAAGGTTCAGCATCGCTCCTCTATAAAAGCTAGGGGCGAATAGATGTACTAAGTGCCACAACGTCAATTCGACCCCGCCCAACTCGGCAAACTCAGTCAGCTTCTTGATAATTTTATAAACGTACGATGCAAGCTCAACATGAAAAATGCCGTAGTGACATCATAACTCCTCCACTAACGGAAGGAGGGGGGAAGAATAGCAAATTTGGAAGGTGTTGGGGTAAAGAGCGCAATACCTAGGGCAGTGAACCTGTACCGTGTCCTCTTCAGCGGGATCAACTCGACATGATTGGGAAGGCCAAATTTGGCCTTAAGTTACACTAACTCCTTAGGTATCATCGTTGATTGAAAAGCTCCAATAACCTCTGGTAATTTGGTAAAATTGGACCTGGATTCAAGGTTGTGTGGGATTATCTCTTCTACCAACGGGAAAGTTTCATCCTCAACAATGGTGAAAATGCTCTCCCCTTGGGAGGGGGGGGGACACCACTGCCAAGGGAACAACACGACTACCTTCGCCGACGTAAGAAGACATGTTTGACATGATTCAAAGTAGTAACAGTAATAAACAGGAGATGGTGAAAAATGGTGTAGGTCAATGGAACCGAGAAAAAAGATTCAGAGGAGAGGAAAGCGGGATAAAGGTTGATGTTTCGAAATGTTAAAAGAATAAAACTTCAAAGCCAGGTCCAAGAATCCCTATGTATAAAAGTCACAATACCAAAACAAAAAATGGTTCACCATAAATGGCATCGAAATCAAAACGATAGGTCTAATCAAGGGTAATACGCGAAAAGAACGTATGCATCAGGAACATGCATCATAATGACGCACGATATCATGACGTTACTATAACTCTTGGATAAGGTAGCCCCATTAAATCACCCGGGAAACTCGAAGAATTGAATTATACGGCTCATAGAGGGTCGTGTTTCCTATTTGCCGCAATAACCATGACCCATATAAGCGTTTGATAAGCTCAACCACCAATAACATAATCCACTCATCGAGCTCACTCGCGAGATCGACCTCAATAAGCAGATGGACTAACTGTATGGGTCAAAATTTATCTTTGAAATGATTAAGTCATGATAGCATTAGCTAGGGAGGCATTCACAGGCTCCCATATGTTGAAGTGGTTCAAGGAATAGTGAAGGTTGCAGTCGAGGACTTAATAAAGATCGAGTTCAAGGTCGAACACCCTGGGTAGAGTTATAACGGCTAGCTTTAAGATAGGACATTAAAGAGAATATTCTAGTGGATATTCTCGCACTTGTACTATTAGGGTTTCTAGGAACATGTTCCCTATAAATAAAAAGAGACAATGATAGATGTGGGATATTCATTTTGTAAGGAACACATTGACTTTATAGAGAGAATCTGGTCTTATTTTTTTGGTAATTATGTTTTCATTAATCACCAAAGAAGTCATTACGAATCAACCAAGTTATCCTCGACTTGCTATATTCTTTCCATTTGTCTAACAATATACCTATACTACAAGCAGTACATAATGGACATTATATAATTGTTGCTGGTCAATCTCTATTCTTGCCTTTAGAATTGAAGTTGATGCATATTTACTCTTACTATTCCTTGTGCTATAATGTTGCATATGCATGCCACTTCTCTAGCTATTTGTTATGCATTCCTTGTTTTCTCTTCAAAAATTCTACTATTTCTCTCCTTCCATATCCCATAAATGTATTCAGCATATATCATTTTCACTATTCTATCTTTACATGACTTTCCTTTAGCTTGTATAATCACCCATGTAATCATTTGCATCCAAGGAATCGCTGAAGCTTCACACATTTGTAGCCATTTCAGTAATCTACACCACACTGCTCTAGAGAAGCAATATTCACCAAATAAATGCATATGTGATTCTTCTGCATTATTACATAAGTTGCATCTTGGATTTACTTGGATTCCCCATTTAGTTAGCCTATCTGCTGTGAGCATTATTCCATGGCATTGGATCCACATTGTGAATACTGCTTTAGGTCTAGCTTCATTATGAAACATCAACGATCTCTATGCAACTTTGTTGTGGTTTTCCAGTAGACCTAGATAAATCTGCTTAATAGCACTCTATCTTTGGTTTACTTCTGGCAATTGTTGTATTGTCTTCCTTGCTTCCATAATCTTTCTCACCATCCAACTTGCCTATTGATGTATATTCATTTCCAACATATTTTGCCTCTTGATGTAATATGTGTGGATCCATCTTATCCAATCTTTTTCTTTCTTTTGTGCCAAATCCCAGTGAGTTTTTGTAATGGCCGCCTTGTTCCACACTTGGAGATTCATTATGTTATAGTCTCTTACTGATTTAGGTAGACACATTTTCTCCCAAGTTATCAATGCTCTCTTTGTTATTGTATTGGCACCAATTCAGATGTAGCTTCTACAATAGGCCTCTATCAATTTCATCACTTTAGTTGGCAAGATGAACACTTGAGCCTAATAAGATTGAATGCCAAAAATCACTGTCTGTACTAACTGCACTCTACCAGCATAAGACAACTTCTGAGCAGTCCAAGAGGAGATTCTTGCTACTATTTTCTCGATCAATGGTTTCCATTGCATAACAATTAACTTCTTCGTGTCCAGAGCAATTCCCAATTATTTAAAAGGTAGTTCCCCTAGGGAGTAGCCAGTATCTTGCAGAATTTTCTCCTTTTCTGTATGTGTCACACCACCAAAATAAATGACACTCTTATTAAGATTGGCGTGTAATCTAGAGGTTGCTGAGAATTGTTTAAAACAGGAATACAAAGCTTGAAATGACTTACTATCACCTCTGACAAACATCAACAAATCATGTGAAAAACTAAGATGAGTTATGTTGAGTTTACCATACCTTGGATGAAATTAGTAGTCTTTATATTGCTTCAATCCTCTAAGTAGTCTGCTTAAATATCCCATTGCAATAGCAAATTGAAACGGTGACATGGGGTCACCTTGTCTGAGTCCTTTGGCAGCTACAAAAGGCTTTGTCAATTCACCATTGATCATGATTGAGTAACTCACTGTTGAAACACATACTTTCACCCATTTGGTGAACTTTGTTGGGAATCATAGATACTCCAATAGTTGCTCCAAGTATACCCATTCCATTGAGTCATAGGCTTTCATCATGTCAACTTTCAACATGCATCTAGGAGAAATATATTTTTTGTTGTAAGCCTTGACTAATTCATGAACTAATATAATGTTATCAGCTATTTTCCTTCCAGGAATAAACCATGCTTGTGCTTCAGAAATGATAGGTGGCATTATCTTATGTAATCTGCCAGCAATGACTTTTGAGATGAGCTTATATAATATAGTACAACATGCAATAGGTCTAAAGTCCTTGATTGTCACAGGATTAGGGATTTTAGGCAACAAAGTAATGGTAGTGCAATTGATTGCTGGAAACATCACCCCCGTATGAAAGAATTCTTTTACTGCTTGATATACCTCTTCTTTGATCACTGGCCAAGCTTTCTTGAAACATTATGCATTGTAACCATCTATGCTAGGAGCTTTATCACTTCATATACCCTTCATCCCCTCATATATCTCTTGATCAGTTACTTCTACATTCAAATCTTGCAGCTGCAGATATGTTAAGGTTGGCCCATTTCTCATCACCAACATATTATCAACAGGTAGGACATGTGCACTGGTTCCCATCAAGCTTTTGTAAAATTTAATTATCTCCTCCTTGATAGCTTTTGGTTCTGTTATAGGGCTACCTGATAATGCTTGTAATTTTGTGATTTGCTTCTTGTGCTGTCTCTCCTTGATAACTGCAGAAAAGAACTTGTTGTTGGAATCTCCCAATTTTATCCAATTAGCTCAAGCCTTTTGCTATAGTATTCCTTCATCCACCAATGACCATGTTTCCAATCTATGTACCATTCTTTCTCCTAGTCTTGTAATAGATCCGTGTAGTTTGTTTGCAACTGGCTTTGTATGTAAAGCACAACTTGTCTAGCTTGTTCAATCTTTTTAGATACTACTCTAAATTCAGTTGCATTTAAATGTCTAAACTGACTTTTCATCTCTTTGCGCTTGAGCTAGATGTTTTTCATTTTTCCTGTTGCCTTGTTCCTGTTCCAACTTTTAACAACTATCAGATTAAAATCTGGATGATTGGCCCACAGATTAAAAAAACTGAAAGGGCATTTGGTGTGAATCTTGGGTTGCCTTATATTGATACACATGGGATTGTGATATGAGATATAAGGCTCCCCATATTCAGTGATTAGATGATCATCATCCATTCATCATCCCAAACACCCTATCTATACAACTCCACACTCTGTCTTCACCCCAGCTTATTATTCCATGTAAAATAATCTCCTCTCCACGGCAACTCTGTTATGCATATATCATGGCACAGTTTAGCAAGTTCCTTTATGTCAACATTACTCACAGGTACCTTAGATACTCTATCTTGAGGTATAAGTATTGAATTGAAATCTCCCCTACCATCCAAGGTCCTGTAGTAGCTTTTGCCATTCTTTTTATATATGTTGCCATAGATTCTTCCTTTGATCAACAATATTCTGTCCATAAACTACAATGAGGTAACATTACAGCCCATTTTGTTTGTGTTACGACCCGTCCGACCGTTTTTAGAGTTCACGCCCTATCCCCTATTAACTGCTTCCCCTAAGTTTATTTCTGCTATTTTGGTTTACCGGGACGTTCGGTGTGGCATTCCAGAGAGTTTTGGGACACTTAGTCCCTAAATGAGAGCTTAAGTGTTGGAAAGTTGTCCGTAGTTAGAATAGTGTGAAGACAACCTCAGAATAGAAATTTGATGGTTCCGTTAGCTCCGTTAAGTGATTTCGGGGTTGGGAGCGTGTTCAGAATGTGTTTTGGAGGTCCGTAGCTAATTTAGGCTTGAAATGCCGAAGTTTGAATTTTCGAAGTTTCCGGTCCGATAGTGAGATTTTTATCCGAGGGTCGGAATGGAATTCCGAAAGTTGTAGTAGCTCCGTCGTGTTATTTGGGGTGTGTGCAAAATTTTAGGTCATTCGGACGCGTTTTGATTAGGTTTTTTATCGAAAGCGTGTTTTGAGGAAATTTGAAGTTCTTAGGCTTAAATATTTGATTAATTCGAGTTTCCGGCATTGTTTTAGGTGGTTTAAGGATTGGTGCGAGTTTGAGTAATGGTGTGGGTTATGTCCGTAGGGTTGGTTGAGGTCCCGAGGGCCTCGAGTGTGTTTCAGATGCTCAACAGAGCACTTTGGAGTTGTGTAATTGCAGAAAAATCCATCAATTGTTGCAGACACCCTTTTTCCTCTTCGCGATCACGTCCTCCGCCATGCGTTCACGTAGAGCATTTTTGGAGGAGGACCAATCACTTCTATGCGTTCGCATTTAGTGCCACGCGATCGCGATGCCCTGTCATTTCCTTCTCTGCGTTCGCATGTCGTACCACGCGTTCGCGAGTCGTACCACGCGTTCGCGATGAGTAAATCCTGGGCCACCATATTTTTCTCTATCGCGTTCGCATACCTACTTCCGCGATCACGAAACACTGTTTTTCTCTTATCCGCGTTCGCATTCTCACCATCGCGTTCGCGATGTACATTTTTGGGGCTTCTCAAATTTCTTCTATGCGGTCATGGTTGTTGTTCCGCGATCGCGCTGAACAAATAACTAGGCAGACAGAATTTAATCCCAAATTCGAGGGTTTCACCATTTTATCATATTTTGACTTCTAGAGCTCAGTTCTTGGCAATTTTTGAAGGGATTTCAACCTGGGCAACTTGGGTAAGTACTTCTCACTCGATTTAGACCAATTTCCATGAATCTCCTCCTAATTTCATCCTTTAATTTTAGATTTTTAATGAAAAATGGGTAGAACTTCATAGACCAAATTATTGAGTTTTGAGGGGGGTGTTTGACCTCCGATTTGGGATATTTTTATATGGTTAGACTTGTGAGAGTACGAGGGTTCTGAAAATGTAAAGATTATCATATTCTGAGACGTTGGTCGAGGGGCGTTTGGGTCATTTTGCCTAATTTCGCGCTTTAGCTTTCATTTTAATAGTAGAATCCGTTGCTTGAGATGTTAATTATAATGTTGATTTAATTGAATAGATTTGAGCCATTTGGAGTCGAGCACTCGTGGCAAGAATGTGGTTGCTAGTTGATTTTAGCCGGTTCGAGGTAAGTATCCTTAGGATTTGAGTCTTCTTTGCTGCTTGTATTCCTTGTACGCGAGGTGACGAGTACATGCTCAGATTTATTTGTGGAAAATTGCCCCATTTAGGCTCTTAGATCCTTATAATCACTGAATATGAAGTTGTTTCTTGATATGATTGAGTTCCATGTTATTAGTTTCACCTCTACATGATTTACTTTGAATTTATTGCCCCTTTTGGTTATTCTTGTTGCCTAATTGATTTTTACTTATTTAATTGTGAACATTTACCCCTCTATAGTCATACTGTCATTCTTAACTGCTTGTCCTTATTTGGTAAGCATCATTTCTATCTCTCATGTAAATAATTGGCCTTAATTGGAAAGAAGTTAGATATCCTATGTTTAGTTGATATTTTTCCTTAATTGTAATTATTTGATTCATGTTAGATTCCTTGTTGTTGAACTGAGTATTATGGATTCATTGTTTCGTATTATTTCTCCCTTTTTGAGTTATTCTTATTGCGCTTAGTATTTTCCCTATTACAGTTATTCCTTGTGAGTTAGTTGTACCGTCTTTTGGTGAACGAAATTTCTTGAGTTGATTCTATTTCTTGTTCCTGTATATATTGTCATTTGTTGTGTTGTACTTGAGATTGTGATGCACGAGGTTTCTCCCGTGTGATTATTGAGATTGTGATGCACGAGGTTTCTGTCGTGCGATTGTTGAGATTGTGATGCACGAGGTCTTTGCCGTGCGGTTATTGCTACTGTGATGCACAAGATTTCTGCCGTGCGGTTGTTGTTGAAGGTTTGCACGAGGTCTTTGCCATGCCATTATTGTTATTGATGTTTTGCATATGCGGCGTAATAAGACGGGATATGTTATATGCTTATATGTGGGTTGCGCATGTGGCGGAATAAGGTGGGACATTGTTATGCACGTGTGGTTAAATAAGGCGGTGCCTATTATATTATTATTTATTGCACACGTGGCAAAATAAGAGGGATATGTGAGGGATTGATTGTATAGATATGTGACGGCCTATTGAGGCATTTTCTATTTGCTTTATATTGGGATTTTGGGTTGCTTACCTGTATGAGCGTTACCGCTTAGGAGTTGTGAAGAAACATCGTATGTGTGGTCCGTTCCCCTATTCATGCTTGCTAGCTGGTAGAATTTTGTTAGAAACACTTACACAAGCATACACGTAGCTGAACACTCCTATTAGAGATGAATTCCTCATGATTTTGCTAAGGGTGGAGGTACGCCCTCGTTTATCCATTATATTTGGGAGAGTGGCCCTAATTGGCCAGTTAGTTGTCAACATGACCATGAGATTGATGGGGCACATGGTGCCAATTGTTAGATTTCAGATCTTGGGTCTTTTACGAGTTGTGGTTGTCTGAGACTTGGTGAACTTATGGAAAGAGTTGAATAAGGCCTTTTGGTGAACCTCTCTGTAGGGTATGCGTGATTGGATTGTTTTTCCCCTTGCTGTGTTGTGACCTTAGGATTTGGATTGTGATTCTGTCGTCATTTCGTATCATCGTTTATTATATTCTCGTTGTTAATTATTGTATTTATTACTTATTGTGAATTGCAGCATTCTTGGTCGTGCATGCAGTCCTTTACATATTTACGTGTCGTTACCATTATCCCTATGATTATACTGTTTATTGATCGGTAGGTGTCTCGACTGTTCCTCGTCACTACTCCACCGAGGTTAGTCTTGATACTTACTGGGCACCGCTACGGTGTGCTCATGCTACTCTTCTGCACATTTTTGTTGTGTAGATATAGGTACCCCATTCAGTTCTGTCAGCCTTGGACGGAGGCGTATCGGTAGAGACTTCGAGGTATATTTGCTACGTCCGCAGACCAAGGAGTCCCATTCCAACTTTTCTATAATAAGTATAGTTCTCCTTTGTATAGATATTCTTGAGTCAGAGCCTCTTATGTATCCCTTAACTTGTGATTTGTGAGTTTCCGGGTTTTGGGAGTTTGTTAGCTTCGAGAATTGTTGTGGTATGTACCGAGCGGCACCTTAAACACTATTTATTTTTACCAGTACAATTTTACTTATTTTCTTTCGCAAATTTTGGTTTATCTTTCGCATTGTTAGGCTTACCTAGTCATAGGGACTAGGTGCCATAATGACATGTTCATGTAGGGTGAATTAGGGCCGTGACAAGTTGATATCAATGCTCTAGGTTCATAGGAGTCACAGATCACAAGCCGGTTTATTAGAGTCTCGTGGATCAGTACGGAGACGTCTGTACTTATCTGTGAGAGACTATGTAACCATTAGGAAAAATTCAACTTCATTTGATTTCCTTGTCGTGCGAGATTTTTGACATCCAAAATCCTAAACCTCTGTCTTCTACTCTCTCACAGATGGGGAGGACACGTACTACCCGAGGTGATCAGGCACCCGCGTCCCCTACTACAGCCGTCGGAGGTCGGGGCCGGGGTAGAGTTCGAGGACGCGCACCTGGTGCAGCGAGAATGCCTGCGCGAGCTGCCACCGAGGTACCACCAGTAGATCCAGTCGGAGTCCAAACACCTGACACGCCTACTGCTACTACTACCCCAGCCATTCAGGAGACTAGCACAATTCATGAGTATGTACACCACTTTGGCTTAGGCAGGATTGCTTCCCCTTGCTGCGGCCACATCCCAGGCTGGGGGAGGAGCACAGACTCCCGTCGCCCGCAGTCCTAAGCAGCGAGCGCATGTTGAGCAGATCCCAGATATTATTCCTTCGCCGCCTGCGGCACCAGTTCAGACCGAAGGCATGGAAGCGGCTTCCGAGCAGGAGCAGATGAGACTAGAGAGGTTCAAGAAATATGATCCTCCGATGTTCAGTGGATTAGCATCAGACGATGCCTTGGGGTTCCTTGATGAGTGTTACCGTATTCTTCGTACTATGGGTATCTCTGGATCGAGTGGGGTTTCTTTCACTACTTTTCAGCTTAGAGGAGCCGCCTATGATTGGTGGCGCACCTATGAGTTAGACAGTACATCGAGGCATCTTCACTGACTTGGACTCAATTTTCTAATATGTTTCTGAGAGAGTTTGTTCCTTAGATCCTCAGGGATGGATGGCGCAGAGTTTGAGCATTTGCGCTAAGGTGCTATGACCGTCTCGGAGTATGCTATCCGTTACACCAGTTTGGCTAGACATGCCTCAACCTTGGTTTCTTCTGTTCGCGAGAAGGTTCGCCGGTTCATTGAGGGGCTTGTTCCTAGCATCAAGTCCAGCATGGCCCGTAAGTTGGAGATGGATATTCCATATATGCAGGTGGTGAACATTACTAGGAGGATAGAGGGTATGCATGCTAGAGAGAGAGAAGGCAGGCATGGTCATGAGAGAGAGAGAGCAGACGAGAGAGAGTTTGAGGAGGAGAGGGGTCCTCGTAGACCGAGGAGATATACATGCCCTTATTTTGGAGGCAGGGTGTGTCATGGTAGAGGTTTTGCGGGTCGGCCAGTTCAGTTCGCGCTTCAGACTCAGCGTGGTGACTCAGGTGTTCATGGGTCTCGGAGTACCCGTACCACATAGTTCCCATCACCTCGTCAGCAGGGAGGGTGCTTTGAGTGTGGATATACTAGCCACATGGTGAGAGATTCTCTTAAACTTTGGACCAGTGTGTCCCAGCGAGGTATTCAGGCAAGTAGAGGGCGCCCAAGAGGGGGAGGCCCGGCTCGTTGATGTGTTTCATATGGTAGGCTTAAGGCCGGTGCGCCAGTTGAATGACATTCAGGTGCAGATTCAGTTTATTATTGAGGGGCACTATCTGTAGTTCATCACAACTCTGCTTATCGGGGTAAGTTCCCTTATTGGTTGTCCCATTTATGAGTGCGTTTCATGATTTGTACTCTATTTACGCAATTATTCCGTTGGGAGATTCTATGAGTGATAGCTGTGTCTAGCGTCTGTTTCTAGCTGTTGTCGAGGATTATGAGGCAGTAGTAAATTCATGTTCTCTGTTTCGGTAGGATTGATGTGATCACTGAGTATTCTTGGTTACGAGCTGTGATTTCTATGTTCCACCGGTATGGGAGCCAGCATGTGTTGTAATCTGTAGACGGAATTGATCTAGTGAGAGTCTCTAGATAGATTGATGTGTGCCCTACTTTTGATTCAGTGTTGAGGGCGGGACCCTCGTGATTTCAGGTGATCGATATGTTGAGACCGTGCCGTGTACTGCGGCGAGAAGTTATATTAGTATAAGATCCTTGTGAGTCTTTTATATGCTTTCATTCTTTCTTGATGGATATTTTTGTAGATTTGTGTTTTAGAAGAATTTGTGCTAGTTTGATTTGTTTGCTAGTTCCCTTATGTGTTTCCTTTCCCATAATTAGTCATTTCCGTTCTATGCTTCTTGAGTTTCAGCTTGTAGGGTGTGTACCCATTGATGTTGGCTGAGACTTGGTTGTTTTGTCATACGGACCTCGTGGTTAATGTATCATCGCCAGTGTTGTGGAGGTTTGAAAGGAGATCCTGTTGGATATGAGGCTTACGGCTGGTACAAATTTGATCTCAGGCAAGTATTGCTATCAGGAATGTTATTGTGGGCCTATGTGTGATGTTTCATGTTGTGTGGTTGTACCCTATGCATGTTGTCCTGTATTGAAATAACTGGTTGAGACTGATACCGGACATGGATTTAGGGTCGGGTCTTTTGGAAACGGATGGAAGGTGAGAATTATGGCTTGGAGGCCTATTGGTATTGCTAGGAAGGTTAAACTTCAGTTGAGATGGTGTCGTCAGTCTTGAGAGGATTTGGGGTGACGTGGGATCATCCGCGGGTGTATGTTGGAAATGTGTACTCAGCGACTTGAATACTTCAGGTATATTCTTTATGCTCGTTCGAGGACGAACGAATGTTTAAGTGTAGGAGGAAGTAACGATCCGACCGGTCATTTTTAGAGTTCACGCCCCTATCCCCTATTAACTGCTTCCCCTAAGTTCATTTCTGCTATTTTGGTTTGCCGGGACGTTCGGTGTGGGATTTCAGAGAGTTTTGGGACACTTAGTCCCTAAATGAGAGCTTAAGTGTTGGAAAGTGGTCCGTAGATGGAACAATGTGAAGACGACCTCGGAATGGAAATTCGATGGTTCCGTTAGCTCTGTTAGGTGTTGGGAGCGTGTTCAGAATGTGTTTTGGAGGTCCATAGCTAATTTAGGCTTGAAATGCCAAAGTTTGAATTTTCGAAGTTTCCGGTCCGATAGTGAGATTTTGATTCGAGGGTCGGAATGGAATTCCGCAAGTTGCCGTAGCTCCGTCGTGTCATTTGGGATGTGTGTGCAAAATTTCAGGTCATTCAGACGTGTTTTGGTTAGGTTTTTTATCGAAAACGTGTTTTGAAGAAATTTGAAGTTCTTAGGCTTAATTATTTAATTAATTCGAGTTTCCGGCGTTGTTTTAGGTGGTTTAAGGATTGTTACGAGTTTGAATAATGGTGTGGATTATGTACGTAGGGTTGGTTGAGGTCCCGAGGACCTCAGGTGTGTTTCAGATGCTCAACGAAGCACTTTGGAGTTGTGTAATTGCAGAAAAATCCATCAGCTGTTGCAGACCCCTTTTTCCTCTTTGCGATCGCGTCCTCCTCCACGCATTTGCGTAGAGTATTTTTGGAGGAGGAAAAATCCCTTATATGCGTTCACGTTTAGTGCCACGCGATCACGATGTCCTGTCATTTCCTTCTCTGCGTTCGCGTGTCGTTCCACGCGTTCGTGATGAGTAAATCCTGGGCCACTATATTTTTCTCTATCGCGTTTGCATACCTACTTCCGCGATCGCGAAGCACTGTTTTTCTCTTATTCGCGTTCGCATTCTCATCGCGTTCGCGATGTACATTTTTGGGCCTTCTCAAATTTCCTCTATGCGATCGCAGTTGTTGTTCGGCGATCGCGCTGAACAAATAACTGGGCAGGCAGAATTTAATCCCAAATTCGAGGGTTTCACCATTTTATCACATTTTGACTTCTAGAGCTCGGTAATTGGCGATTTTTGAAAGGATTTTCACCTGGTCAACTTGGGTAAGTACTCGATTTAGACCAATTTCCATGAATCTCCTCCTAATTTCTTCCTTTAATTTCAGATTTTTAATGAAAAATAGGTAGAATTTCATAGACCGAATTATTGAGTTTTGAGGGGGGGGGGTGTTTGACCTCCGATTTGGGAGATTTTTATATGGTTAGACTCGTGAGAGTACGAGGGTTCTGAAAATGTAAAAATTATCCGATTTCGAGACGTTGGCTTGAGGGGCATATTCCCTAATTTTGCACTTTAGCTTTGAATTTAATAGTAGAATCCATTGTTTGAGATGTTAATTATAATGTGTGATTTAATTGAATAGATTTGGGCCATTTGGAGTCGAGTACTCGTGGAAAGAACGTGGTTGCTAGTTGATTTTAGCCGGTTCGAGGTAAGTATCTTGCCTAATCTTGTGTGGGGGACTTCCCCTTAGGATTTGAGTCTTCTTTGCTGCTTGTATTCCTTGTACGTGAGGTGACGAGTGCGTGCTCAGATTTATTTGTGGAAATTGCCCCTTTTAGGCTCTTAGATCCTTATAATCACCGAACATGAAGTTGTTTCTTGATACGATTGAGTTCCATGTTCTTAGTTTCACCTCTACATGATTTACTTGGAGTTTATTGCCCTTTTTGGTTATTCTTGTAGCCTAATTGATTTTTACTTGTTTAACTGTGGACATTTACCCCTCTATAGTCATACTGTCATTCTTAACTGTTTGTCCTTATTTGGTAAGCATCATTTCTATCTATCATGTAAATAATTGGCCTTAATTGGAAAGAAGTTAGATATCCTATGTTTAGTTGATATTTTTCCTTAATTGTAATTATTTGATTCATGATAGCTTCCTTGTTGTTGAACTGAGTATTATGGATTCATTGTTTCGTATTATTTCTCTCTTGTTGAGTTGTTCTTATTGCGCTTAGTATTTTCCCTATTACAGTTATTCCTAGTGAGTTAGTTGTACCGCCTTTTGGTGAAAGGAATTTCTTGAGTTGATTCTCTTGTTTGTTCCTATATATATTGTCATTTATTGTGTTGTACTTGAGACTGTGATGTACGAGGTTTCTGCCGTGCGGTTGTTGAGATTGTGATGCACGAGGTTTCTGTCGTGCGGTTGTTGCTACTGTGATGCACAAGGTTTCTGCCGTGCAGTTGTTGTTGAAGGGTTGCACGAGGTCTTTGCCATGCCATTGTTGTTATTGATGTTTTGCATATGCGGCGTAATAAGGCGGGATATGTTATATGCTTATATGCGGGTTGCGCATGTGGCGGAATAAGGTGGGATATTGTTATGCATGTGTGGTTAAATAAGGCGGTGCCTATTATATTATTATTTATTGCACACGTGGCGAAATAAGGGAGGCTATGTCAGGGATTGATTATATAGAGTTGTGACGGCCTATTGAGGCATTTTCCTATTTGCTTTATATTGGGATTTTGGGTTGCTTACCTGTATGAGCGTTACCGCTTGGGAGTTGTGAGGAAACATCGTATGTGCGATCTGTTCCCCTTTTCATGCTTGCTAGCTGGTAGAATTTTGTTAGAAACACTTGCACAAGCATACACGTAGCTGAACACTCCTATTGGAGATGAATTCCTCCTGATTTTGCTAAGGGTGGAGGTACGCCCTCGTTTATCCATTATATTTGGGAGAGTGGCCCTAGTTGGCCAGTTAGTTGTCAGCATGACCATGAGATTGATGGGGCACAGAGTGCCAATTGTTAGATTTCAGATGCTGAGTCTTTTACGATTTGTGGTTGTCCGAGACTTGGTGAACTTATGTAAAGAGTTGAATAAGGCCTTTTGGTGAACCTCATTGTAGGGTATGAGTGATTGGCTTGTTTTTCCCCTTGCTATGTTGTGACCTTAGGATTTGGACTGTGATTCTATCGTCATTTCGTATCATCGTTTATTATATTCTCGTTGTTAATTATTGTATTTATTCCTTATTGTGAATTGTAGCATTCTTGGTCATTCATGCAGTCCTTTGCATATTTATATGTCGTTACCATTATCCCTATGATTATACTGTTTATTGACCGGTAGGTGTCTCGACTATTCCTCGTCACTACTCCACCGAGGTTAGTCTTGATACTTACTGGGCACCACCGTGGTATGCTCATGCTACTCTTCTGCACATGTTTGTTGTGCAGATACAGGTACCCCATTCAGTTCTGTCAGCCTTAGATGGAGGCGTATCGGTAGAGACTTCGAGGTATATCTGCTACGTCCGCAGACCGGGGAGTCCCTTTCTAGCTTTTCTGTAATATGTATAGTTCTTCCAGTATTTCTCCTTTGTATAGATATTCTCGAGTCAGAGCCTCTTATGTATCCCTTAGCTTGTGATTTGTGAGTTTTCGGGTTTTGGGAGTTTGTTAGCTTCGATAATTGTTGTGGTATGTGTCGAGCGGTACCTTAAACACTGTTTATTTTTACCAGTACAATTTTACTTATTTTCTTCCACAAATTTTGGTCTATCTTCTGTATTGTTAGTCTTACCTAGTCATAGGGACTAGGTGCCATCACGACATGTTCATGGAGGGTGAATTGGGGTCGTGACAGTTTGGTCTTGTTTTTCAATTGGTTGCACTGCATACATTTGATCATCCCATACAATCCAGGTCTTTCCATTCACATCATATTTATAATTAGTCAGCATGTTCTATCCAAGTGTTATTTTACTAAGCACCTTTCCTGCTTTAGCTTCTTTCACCTTTGTTTGAACTATACGAGCCATCTTGATATGTTTATCCTTTATGTACTGCTTTATTTCCTTTTATTTATACCTCTTATTCAATCCCCTAATATTCTAAATTAGCCAAGTCATTATTGTATGACAATTCCCCCTATCAGGTGGCATAGGGTTCTCCCTACTCTCCTCTTCACTTTGTAAGATCTGAAATCCATTCTGAATTGGTACTGATGTTGTTCCTGCCACCAACCTTCTATTGCTTGTGAGAACATGCCATTCTTCCACATGTTTATTGCTTTGTCTTTCAATGGTTTTCCCTTTATCCTTAGTCATTGCTGGATTCCTAGTAATTTCAGTATCTGTTAGAGCAGTAATAGTTTCCTTTACCAGTGATTTGCTTGTTCTATCGTTTGGATCTGCTTGCTGATGTTATCCCTGCCCTTTAACTTGCCATCTCATAGTAACTTTACCTTGTTTTCTTCTTTGTTGAGGCTGCTCTTCCTTATGTGTTCTCTTATTCAATGCACAGTCAAGCCCAATCTTCAGACACTATGTGCAGTAGTGTGGTT
Organism: Nicotiana glauca; assembly: GCA_026770625.1. NCBI lineage: Eukaryota > Viridiplantae > Streptophyta > Magnoliopsida > Solanales > Solanaceae > Nicotiana > Nicotiana glauca. The sequence goes on along the minus strand of MU775934.1, from coordinate 38,140 downwards.
TCCATTCATACTCCACTTGTTGCTGGAACTTTTTTCCTGAAGACTCTTGAAATGTCAATTCTGTTTGAAATTTTTTTGTGACATTAGCTTCCACTAGAATCCTAGCATAAGAAATACGAGTCTGATTTGTTGTGCATTCATCTATAAACAAAGCCTTTCCAATGGCACTAGCCAATTGACTCAAATTCTTGTTTCCCTGGTAGCTCATTGGAAGCTTAGGAAAAGTAATCCACAAAGGCATCTTAGTCAGAAACTCTACCTTAAGATCGAAATATAGAGTCCATTGTTTTAAGATCATTGGTCTTCCATTGATTGTATATGGACCTCCATAGAGAATGTCTTTCAAATCACCAAGCGTATTAAACTTATCTATATAATAGCCTTCTTCATGTAAGTACATATCTAGAATTATCACAGGACTCCAAGTTTGATCTATGTACCTCTCCATAGATTTATACCTTGGGGTATCCGCAATTACATAGATAATTAGGGCACACTCCCACTTTTTATTTTGAGCATCAATTTCATCCTTATCTAACTTGACCACAATATTACCATCTACTATTTTTGGTGGAATATACGATAATACCATACCATTTTCTGAAGATCTATTTCCAGCAAACAAGTTTGCCCATGATTTTCCCTGCATCAGAGCCTCTGCGTGTGGCTTTGGCGTAGCAGTTACCTCTTCTGTTACTGTTTCATTGGATTTCAGCTCAACTCCTGCTATTTCTCCTTTGTCCTTCATATTTCCCACTTCTACACTTACTGGCGTTCCTTCGCATGACAACGAAGTCACATTTATCTGAATTGCACTGAGATTTAGTCTTTTTGTTGGTCCCTTAGTATTGCTTGGAGAACCTAGTTTCTGAACACTAGGTTGAAATTGGCTTCCGATTGGGGTGGTTATTTGTTGAATAGATCATGTAGCTAGTGAATTTATGATTACCGCAACACTTATGGCTTCTCCGACCGTCACGAGTGGATCTCGTTTAGGTCGTCCGCGCTTTCTCGCCATGGCTACTTCCCAGACGGCGTATGTTAGCATAACATGCGCCGAGAGCCTAGATAGAGAAAGATGTTTTGTGACTTTTTGGGCCATGTTTCATCTGGTCCTATCACATATATATATAAATACTACCTTTTTACCAAAAGTCTTTTCTAGAATTTCCACCAGATCCAAGAACAACCCAAGTGTTAACAACCATTAATCATTGTCAGAAAAAACAACCACTTATCTCATCCTTTTTCGGGTGACTCACACATTTTATTTACCTAAGTGTTATTTATTATTATTTATTACTGTACTATTTAATGCCATATTCTATCTTTTTGGATCATTGAATACTGCTATTTGCTCATATTCCTTACCATATAGACCGAATATACTAATTATTTTGCATTGACACCGATAGCTTTTTCTTTTGGATATTATTTTTAACTGAGATTAATCCTTCTTTATGTAAATCTAATTGGTTAAGCCAGAATTAATATTTTTTGGTCAAATAGTTTGACGCCATCTGTGGGAATTTCTTAGTTAATCTTTAGTCTCCTTTAGATCTACTGCTAACGTGAGTCACTGACCTCACAAACCCCAAGATCTATTTTTTCTTTGCACGTATAAGAACCTACACAACAGATTTTATTTATTACTATTTAATGTCATACTCTATATTTTTGGATCATTGAGTACTACTATCATTGCTCATATTCCTTACCATAAAGACTGAATATACTAGTTATTTTGCATTGAAACCGATAGCTTTTTCTTTTGAATATTATTTTTAACCGAGATTAACCCTTCTTTGTGTAAATCTAATTGGTTAAGCCAAAATTAATATTTTTGGTCAAACAATATCCTGAGCATCTGTAAAGAGAAGTCCCATGTTAGAACAAGCATAAGCTCCAAGATCCATGGAACTAAGTAGGGGTGTACAAAGAAAAGTAATAAATCACACCAAACCGATAACCCGAGTCAAACCAAAAAAAAAATAATCCAAATTCGTGATTTATTTTGGTATTAGAAAAAAAAAATCTGAAAACAAATGGTTTGATTTTAACAAAAAAAAATGTCAGACTGAAATTAAATCAACCCGATTGTATATTTATACAATTTTTTAAAAGCTTTTATACTTATAAATATTTATTGCAATGTAATTTATATATATTTCTTAAATTTTTTCACAGTTTATCTTTTAACATATTATTTTAAATTTAGACTTAATATTCTTGAATGGTAAATAAATTTTATTACCTATGTTGTCGTAACTAAAACAAAGTTCAAATTAATACTAATGCTAACAAAAGAAATTCAATTCAATACTAGAAATGATGGTAGTATTGGATATCTATGTTTTAGTCTTATATTGGTTTATAATGAAATTCAATTCATTACCGGGAATGATGATAGTGCTGGATCTCTATTTTTTAGTTTTATATTGGTTTATAGTGAAAATGTACTTATTTAAGCATAAAGTATATAATATTTTTAGATTATATTAATTTTTATTATGACTTATTAATTAGCAATATTTGTTTTATGTAATTTTATTATCTTTGTTATTAAATATTATAGTATAATGCTATGACTTATCTCATATTATTGAGTTATTTTCTTGAAAAATATAATATTTGGAGTACAAGTTATATATTATGTTCTATGAAAACTTTACCGGAGAAAAAATAAAAAAAAAATGGAAAAAACAACCGAAAACCCCGAGAAAAACGAAGATTGAAAAATTCTACTTTTTTGGTTTGGTTTGGTATGTAGATTTAATAATCCGACACCATTGGTTTCATTTGGTAATTAAAAATTCAAACCAACCCGACCTATGTATACCCCTTGAACTAAGTATTGGCCACCCCTGAGCTTACAACAATTCGTGATTCTTGATTCTTGATTTTTTTTTTCTCATCCTAAGATCTATTTTTGCTTTGCTTATGTGGCTCATAAGATTCTAGAAGTAGCTTCTATCACTATTTACAATTCCTGTGATTCTACATTATTTTTCAAAGATTTTTGGTGATTCTAGGATATGGAGTTTTTTTTTCCACTTATTCGCAATTGTCAAACTATCAGTTTGGCACCTTATAGATCTGACCTACTAATACTCCCTGTTACTAATTTTATACTATCAAGGGTAAAAATTAAGCCTTTCAAGTTCTGCAGCAAGTCTGTTCCTCAGTGATCCTCTGTAGATAACTTTTTGGATGATTTTCCTGATGATGCCCTTAGAATCTGATTGCTTAGCTTGAAAAATTCTTTGATTCATCTCAATCCAAACGTGGTATACACAACTCTATTCAGGTTAAAATTAAACCCATTGTTGAGAAAGATAGATCAACCTAGGCAAATAATACCCGTAAGTTCCAAAAACATTACCAATTATTTTATATAATTCAAACACCCCATACTCATAATTTTTTCAATTAGTATAGCACCTGACCAACCTGATTTTCTCAGGAAAACATAGAATCCAATAGTAAGGAACTCAACATTTATTTATTATATTAGAACTTGAAAATCAGGTAACTTTATGGATGGATCCAGTATTTCAAAAAAATGAGTGTTCAATTACGAAGAGGTGAATTTTATGAATTAATTTGACTGGTTCAAGAATCTCATCTTTAGGCTACACATAGTTTTAAAATGTTTGTTAATTAAAAGAAGGAATGCACCAGGATAATGAAGTTTTTAAAAAATCCGGAGCTTGTTTAATTCAAGCATCCGTAGAAATGTTAATTTGCTCCCCGAATAACATGTGAACTTTTAAGATTACAACGTCTGATAAAACGATTGAATTTGAATACACATCTGAATATTGAGATATTGTATTAAGATCTGTATACTGAATATTAAAACTGTTTGTTTTCACTGAACGTGAATATGTAAAATTTGTCTTTATTTAAAAGTTAATAAGCATAAATTCAAATCAAATAGTACAAATTAATTTAATATTATATCAATAAAGTATTTTACAAAAATTATATAGTGATTGGTGGTGATGATCGCTAACAGTGGTGATTGTGGGTGTCGATTGCTTAGTGGCTGATGGTGGTGTTGGTTGATAATGGTGATTATGGGTAGTAAATAGTGGATAACGGTAGTAGTTAATAGTGGTGGTGACGGTTATTAGTGACGGATGATATATAGTAGTAGTTGACAGTATTGATTGGTAATTGTGGTGGTAATTGTTGTTGGTAGTGATGGCTACCGATAGTAACAAATGACTTTTGTGTTTGGTAGTTGGCAGTAGTGGTAGTTGTGGTTGATGATGTTGGTTAATGGTATTGGATGGTGGGTGGTGGTGGTGCAAACAATAATAGTAGTGGTAATAGTGATTAGTGGTGAAAGTACAGGAGTAATAGTGAAATACCAATTGTACATAAATTATTGAAGGTATAACATCTTAATGATATTAAGATTTTGTTGTAAATTTTTATCATCAACACCTATTCAAATTCGTTAGGTAGTTATAAAATTAAAAAATAAACAGACTTGTTGAAATTTAAATGATTAAAATTCAAATTAAAAATTAAAAAATAAATTAAAATTTGAATGCTCCATTTAAGTGCAAACAAACGAGTTCTAATATGGACCCGGGACCCGGCTTAACCTTAATCCCATTTCTTTCGTTCTTTTTAGCCCAATTTTCTAGCGCCGAAGCTGCAATTTGAAAAGACAAAAACAAAGAAGCCCTAGAAAGAAGAAATAGTAAGTTGAACCCAAATCATGGCTTCTTCCGGCGACTGCAGCGAAGATGACAGCAGTTTTTCTTACGGCGATTACAGCGAAGATGACGACTGTAGAAAGAGTACTTCTTCCGGCGACTACAGCGAAGATGACGGCTTTAGTGGTTGTATGTCTTGCGGCGACTATAGCGAAGATGACGGCTTTAGTGGTAGTGTTTCTTCCGACGACTGCAGCGAAGATGACGGCAGTATTTCTTCCGGCGACTTCAGCGAAGATCCTCCACCGCCGAAGAAACAGGAAGTGAGTGAAGTTGAAGGACCCCTAGACGACTATATCAGTCAGTTGCCGGACGCAATCCTTGTTCAGATTCTCTCTCTTTTGCCTACGACAGAGGAGGCGTACGCGACATGTGTTCTCTCAAAAAGGTGGCAGCATCTCTGGACCTCTGTTTATAACTTCTATTTCAGTCATATTCGCGGGAAATCAAAACGCTTCCTATCATTTGTGGACTATGTGTTAGCTCATTCCGTTGCTTCCAAAATTAAGAAGTTTGAGATCGACTGTAGTCGCCTGTTTAAATACAAGTCCCAAATCGGTCGATGGCTTAGTTTTGCTGTTGACAAAAATGTGGAAGATGCTATAATATATTCTGATTCTCACGTTTGCATATTGCCTGAATCTTTCTTCACCTGTTCGTCGTTGATAACGTTACATCTTGTAGATAGTTGCTTAGTTTCTGATATTGTCATAGCGTGGAAGTCTCTAACGAGCATCAAGTTGGAGGATATGGTGGTAGTGGATGCCAAAATTGTGAACATACTCTCAGGGTGTCCTTCACTGGAAACTATTGTATTTCATAAGGTTGGGGGCTTTCGTCGCCTCGAAATTAAATCTTCAAAAGTAAAAAGCCTGGCATTGGAAGGTTATTGGCTAGATGAAGGTTATTGGCCGGATGATGATGGAAGTGGAAGTAATCGTTCCTTTGAAATTTTTGCCCCGTATATTCAGCATTTGGAGCTTTCAAAAGATTTTTATGATTTCAGGTGTAGGCTTGTAGATGTGTCCTCCTTGGTTGATGCTAAGATTACTTTTGACATTAAATGTTTCAAAGAACTTCAGGATAATCCTGATCAAGATTCTGATGATGATGAGGAAGAAAGTTGTCATGATTTTCATCAAGGTTTTAAGACCCTCGTCCAAGATTATCTTCAAAAGCTGAGATGTGCAACCAGGTTAACAATCGGAACTTGGTTCACTCAGGTTTGTGACTTTTGTCATTAGTACCCTGCATAGCTAAACAAGGATGCTTTTGCTTAGTTGTACATAACTTGGTGCAATTACGTTATCTTTCTCAAAAAAGTATAGTGCTTATTTTTTCAGATTGATTTTTAGCAGGCAGTTGAACGTAAACATTATACAATTGAGAACCTTTGCAAAAATTTCACCAACACAACTGGACATATTATAGAAATTTGTATGGACTTTTGTGCCTTTTTGCAATCCTTTTTGTTAATTTTGGATGTGGGTTATTTATTTTAGTAGATCTAGAAAGGAGGATTTTTTTTACGTCACGATTAGATTTGGTAAAACACTCTCTATCTCATAAGTAGTTTCTATTCGTTGTTTTTGCTTTCTCCATTCTTAATAGTTTCATTGGGATTACTGCACCAGGTCCTGTGCATATTGCAGTTCAAAGAGGTGCCAATTCCAGATTTGACATGCAAATATCTAGAGTTAGAGTTGCACTTGGAAAAGTTTAATTTGTATGGAGCAGCTGGGATTTTGCGAGCCTCACCTCTTGTGGAGACAGTTGTAATAGACATTGAAAATCAGCCTGTAACTTCCTGGATCTTTTTTCTTTTCTTTTTACATCTATTCATTTAATGATGTTTTAACAATCTCCCCCCTTCCTTTCCCCGAGAAGTTGTTCTTGAAGGAGAATGCAAATATATCTTGAATTATCACTAAGAAGCTTTGCTTTTGTAATTGTAATATGGTTGGTTTTGTTGCTTTCATTGTGGCAAATGAGATCTGAAACGAAACATTGTTGCGCTGTCACCTTGTACCGCGGCTACCTGCCATGAATATTTATGGCCGGAAGGACCGTCATAATCATGTTCCAAGTACCGTTAATATTTGTTGGTTCTGAAATTTTTCTGTACTGGACACTTATACTGTGAAATCATTTTTTGTCACTTTAGCTCAATTTCCATTAGGCTGACCTGTATTTAGCCCTGACTATATTCTCTGTCTCCAGTTTGATGATTTCAGGTGCCGCTTTGAGTTTGAATATTTGGAGAAAGGTGATAACATTGATCCGCAGAGATATATTTCAGGCTTTGTCTTTCCCAACCTAAAGAATGTTAAGATTGTCATCTCTCCCGGGATGTGCTTGGAGGATCATCTCGGATGGGAATATATCAGGAAGCTTTTCAAACTTTCAAACTTTCTGTTAAAGAATGCACTAGTTTTGGAGAAGTTTGTCATCGTATCATGCAGACGAAGGTGTGAGATATGTTATACCAAATGTGTGTCCCGATATTTATCTCGATTGGCCAAGAAGGTGTCAAATTGCCCAAGATCCTCCGCCAATTCTGTGATTATCTTCCAGGAATGAGCTTTCTATGACTTGACTGCAAGTATTTCTGTCTCAGGATACAAGAATGTTCCCTTATATTAAGTTTCTGATAAACTTAATGCAATCACGAATCTTTAACTTCTCTATTAACTAATTACTGCCCTTTTGAACTTACCGCTTGGTTTAGTATGAAGCTTTTAGATGTTGTGCATGTGCATTGAGAGTTTCTTGCAAGTTGCAACACTTGTTTTCCTGTAAGTATTATGATGAGTAGATCTACAAACCACATTTCATGATAATTAGCCTCATTAAAATGTGTGTTTTGCTAGCTTGCTTCGTCCATAGCGTCAATCCTCTGAATGTGAAATGGTTCCCTCTTTGGCTCTTTTCTTGGAAGAAAGAGGCCTGCATTTTTTCTTACCTCAGATGATTTTTAACAGTCTATATTTGAGGCTTACAGTGCTGTTGAATCTTTGTGAAGATAAGTCATATTAAGGCTTAAAGTTTTCCCAATTTTTATCCTTTCGTCCATACTTCCGCTAGAAAATTCAGATTTAAGTCATTTTCAATCACCACTCCCCCCCACCCCCAACACACACAAATAGCTTGTTAGGCCAAGCTTCTTTAGGATCAAAAGCATTTTTTTTCAAAAAAATTGCTTTTTTTTTTGGAAGTTGAAGTGTTTGGCCAAGCTTTGGGGAAAAAAAAAGTGCTTTTGAATAGAAGCAGGAGCAGTTTTGGAAAAGAAGAAAAAAGTAGCTGCTCTTCAAAAGCAATTTTTTGAAAAACACTTTTGAGAAAAATATACTTAGAAATACCTTTTTACATCTTGACAAAATACTAATTGCTGTTCAAAAATATTTTTTAAATTAATTAGCCTATTTACATTCCATGTTATTACAGCATTGCTTATATTTCTCTCTTTTTCTTTTTCACCAATGAATGGAAAGTTTTCCTGTGTTGCCCCTTAAATCTAGTCTTCTATTTGACCTATTAGGTGACGAAATTGATATACTATGACCAGTGTAGTGAATCTAATTTTTCATGAGTGAAAACTGATGATGACTCTTCACATAGGAAGCATATGGGGATTTAAATTTTTAAGACAGTTCAAAACTTATAAAAATTGTTAAGACAAAAGTGTTAAGAATGGGGTAGAAGGGACACTTTTGTGATTAGAGTTAATGACATACTTTTTAAAATCCTCAAAGTTTTTTTATTTACAAAAACACCCCCTTCCTACTCCACTCCGATGAATGTTTCAAATATCCCGGGGATATTTCAAACTTCAGGGGAGATGTTTCATTTATCCCGATGGATGTTTCAAACATCACGGGTTGTTTCAAACGATGTTTCAAACATCTTGGGAGATGTTTCAAACATCCCGATGAATGTTTCAAACAACCCGAAAGATGTTTCAAACATCTCGATGGATGTTTCAAACAACCCGAGAGATGTTTCAAACATTCCGGTGATGTTTCAAACATTCCGGAAAATGTTTCAAACATCACGGGGAAATGTTTCGAACATCCCCGAAAATGTTTCAACAGAATACTCATTTATGGGGATGTCTCAAAATTTCTTGAGGGTATTTTGAAAAATACATACTTTGTAAAATTTCATATTTTTCTATTTCTCTTGTATATTTTAAACCAAAGGTAAAATGAAAAAAAAAAGAAGAAGAAGAAGAAGAAGAAGAAGAAGAAGAAGAAGAAGAAGATGAAATTATGAGATGAAGAGGGAAAGAAGAAAAAGACCAAGAAGAAAATGAAGAAGAACAACAAGATGACATACCTGAACTACCTGCAGCAGCAACAAAATTGAAGAAAAAGAAGAAAGTAAGGAAGAAGAATGAGAGAATGAGAAAAAAAGAAGAAGAGGGAAATGAAAATTTGAAATAATTTGAACGAGTATGGTTTTTGAACATTTTAATATTACCCATAACTTTTGTTATTCTTAGTCTGACCCCCAACTCCTTTAATTACACATTTTTTGTTGTCCTATATTCTTCCACAAGACTTCAGAAGTCCTTTTTAGCTCTTTTTTCCAAGCATCTGTGACATAGATTTTAACTTCTTTTCTGCATGTTATCATTAGTGAGACAGGCCCCTAACAAGCCATCTAAAATAGGGGAGGTGCACAATTAGTCAGTAATTAGAGCTGTATTTTCTCTTAAGCTACTGTTTAAAATGAATTTACTCTTTAGCCAGTGCTTTAATAAACTTTTACTTAACCGGACGAAAATATCCCTGTGCTAGACATGGTGTCCTTAACTTCATGAGTGATGTGTAATATTAAGGACAAAGTGTCCTGAATTAGCACCTTCTATTTTAAACTTTAGGACATCTTGTCTTTAATTTCATATATGTGCAGTGTAAATGTTAAGGACATGGTGACCTTGACTTCACGAGTGTTGTGTAAATATTACGGACGAAGTATCTTGTATTTGCACCTTCTGTTGTTAAACTTTAGGACATCACGTCCTTAACTTCATGTGTGTAGTGTAAATATTAAGGATTGTGTCCTTAACTTCATGTGGGTAGTGTAAATATTTTCTTAACTTTACGAGTATTATGTAAATATTAAGGACAAAGTGTCTTGTATTTGCACCTTGTGTTGTTAAATTTTAGGACATCATGTCCTTAACTTCATATGTGCACTGTAAATGTTAAGAATGGTGTTCTTAACTTCATGTGTGCAGTATAAATATTAACAACATTTTGTCCTTAACTTGATTAGTGCTTAAATATTAAGGACATGATATCCTTAACTTCATAAGTGTTGTGTAAATATTAAGGACAAAGTATCATGTATTTGCACCTTCTGTTGTTAAACTTTAAGATATCATGTCCTTAACTTCATATGTGCAGTGTAAATATTAAGGACATAGTGTCCTTAACTTCATGTGTGCAGTGTAAATGTTAACGAAATAGGGTGTGTTTAGTATAACAGAAAAGGTTTTCCGTGGAAAATATTTTCTTGGAAAACAAGTAGTAATCTTATTCATTTTTCGGTGTTTGTACGTAAATTAAAGAAAATAATTTCTCAAGAGTATTCATAAATAATTTAGATACAATAAACATGAAACCATAAACTTTCGAACCAACAACCTTCCGAACCTACAAATTTCATAAACTTTTGAACCGCTAAACTTTCAAAACCGCGAACTTTCGAATCCATAAACTTTATAATTTCTAAACGTGTAAACTTCCAAACACATAAACCTCCGAACTCATAACTTTGGAACTTGTAAAATTTCGAACCTATAAACCGAA
>MU775934.1:0-15977 GCA_026770625.1 Nicotiana glauca | reverse complement strand
CCGGGCCCACTTCTCGAAAAATTACGAAAGTCACATCAACGGATTCCTCGTCTCGCCACGAGTCCGTACATATAAATTTTACCAAAATCGGAACTCAAATGACCTCTCAAATCTTCTAATCTTATTTTCAAATCCCTAGGTCCAAAATCCCCAATTTACACCTCAAAAACATGTAATCTATTCGGATTATTCGATGATAATTCAATATTATGGAGTAGAAATAATCAANCGTGCAGCCCGAGCCATCCATATTTATTTATCGTCGACGACGCTCACTGGGGGTGTGTACAGACTCCGGAAGGGCTCCTACAGCCCAAGCGCAATATCTTGGCCAGTCATTGTTACCTGACCGGTCAGTCATTATTACCTGACCAATTTATATCACACAGTGCCATTGTTACCACTGTTCAAAGTATATATTACAGTGTCATTGGNCCTCAAGATTTCCCATGATTTCTTGCTCAAAATCGCCCCAAGCCGTGTTATTTCGCAAGAAAATAGGTAAAAAAAATGAGCAGAAATGCAACAGCTTTTAATAAGCAAATCTGGTCGCTAAAGACCCAAATCTGGTCGCTAAAGGTGCTAATATGGTCGCTAAAAGTGCTACACCAGACCTGATGCACCAGCACTCTTTAATTTCACTAAAAAGGCTCTAACTCCTTCATACGAACTCGAAATTAGACGATTCTTATTCCTATGAGTCACAAATAATAATACGAACACAACCCTTCAATCGAAACTCAATTTGGAGCTCATTTGCCTAGTGCGATATCCATTTCGCTCGTTAAACAATTACTCATGTTTCGCGTCAAAAACCCAATCGCGACTTGATAAAATTAGACCAAAATTTTCAGATCAGTCCTATAATTCATTATCAAAATTCCAGAAGTCTTGGAATTAAATTTGGATCTCTAGAACTAAAAATGAACCTTTAGATACATTTATGCTCAAAACGGCAAAAATCTTTCAAAAACTCTTCCAAAATTTATCCGAGCCTCATGGGATCCCAAAAAAGTATACTAACAAGTCCCATAATATATTAAAAACTTGCTCGAGGCCTCAAATCACATTAAACAACGCTAAAATCATGAATCAACCTCCAATCCAAGCTTTATGAACTTTAGAACTTCCAACTTCTATTTCCGATGCCGAAACCTATCAAATCACGTCCGATTGACTTCAAATTTTTTACACAAGTCCAAAATGAAATAACGAAGCTACAGCAACTCTCGAAATTCCATTCCAACTTCCGGATCAAAATTTCACCTATCAATCGAAAATCGCCAAAATACTAACTTCGGCAAAATAGGCTAACTTCTTCAGCGGACCTCCAAAATTACTTCCGATTGCACTCTTAAGCCTTAAATCATCACCCGGAGCTAACCGAATCATCAGAATTCAATTTCGAGCCTTCTAACTCTCAAGTCAATATCCGGTTGACTTTTCCAACTTAAGCCTTCTTAAAAGAGACTAAGTGTCTCATTTCTTATCAAAATCATTCCAAATCAATTCTAACGTACCCAATACCGATAATGAAATATAAGAAAGCAGAAAATGGGAAGAACAGGGTAGTAACTCATGAGACGACGGGTCGGGTCGTCACATGAAGCCATTCACTAAGACTGGTATCGAACTAGTTAAAATACAATTTAATAGAACTTTTGAGAATTTGGGTGGAAATTTGAAGTATTGAAGGGTATGAAGTATAAAGGACCACTCAAGATGATCAACAGCCTTCTGCAAATCAATTTTGAGGATCATTTGACCTTGCTTTCCTTTTAATTTTTTTAGGTTTGAAATCAGGTGTTGGATAATGATTGCATTATTAGAAGCTCTTCATTTTTTATGAAGCTATCTTGAAAGGGACTAATTAAGTAATCTAGGAATGGTTTTAGTCTATTTGCTAGAACCTTTCTGATTATTTTATAAATGGTGTTACAAAGTCCAATTGGCCTAATATTCCTAATGTTATGTGCATTTGGAATTTTATTAGACAAAGATAAGTATTGTTAATAATTGGGGGAGATTACTTGGGTGCTAAAAATGTTCTGACAAAGTTTCACAACTGGAAGGCCTATGATACTTCAATATTTTTGGTAAAAAAACGGGTGGAGTCCATCTGGTCTCGGAGCTTTAAAAGGCTTAAAAGAAAAAATAGCCCTTTTAATTTTAATTTCTTGCAAGGGTCTATCTAATGCACTAAGGTTAACCTGGCCAATATTTGAACTATGGTTTAGAGGATTTTTCCTACTAGCCATGCTATGAGAAGTAGTGAAAGTATTTTCAAAATAGTTTTTGACATAAGACATAATTAATAGGAGATCATTGATCCAATTTTCAACATCATCCTTGAAAAAATTTATTTTATTACATCTCTTCCTATTTGTGGCACAAATGTTAAAGAATTTTGTGTTAGAGTCACCTTCATTTAACCACATAACCCTAGATATAATTTTCCAATAATCTTCCTCTATTAACAGAAGATCATTATAGTCTTTTTGTAATTCCTTTTCAAGGTTTTGTAAGAAAATACTCGTAGCATAATTTTTTGAATTCTGTATACCATTTAGACAAGCTAATAGTTTACGCCTTTTTCCCATATATCACCAAACATTCTAGCTTTCCGATCTCTTAAGCATTGAACAAAATTGTGACTTGCTCTAAGGAAGTCTGGGTCACACCAATTGTTTCTTAATAAAGACTGGAAATTCGGGTGTTTGCACCAAAATATTTCTAGTCTAAAGGGTTATTTATGGAGGGATCTATTTCTAGGTATTAGTTATACTAGGATAGGGTTGTGGTCCGAGTAAGTTTTAGGAAGATGAATTATAGAGCTTTTAGGAAATAAATCAATCCATTCATCATTTCCAAAAACTTTATCCAACCTTTTCATTATTAAACCCTTATTCTTATGCCTATGGTTAGACCAAGTAAATTTTTATCCCTTGAATCCAAGATCAATGAGTTTACAACTATTAATCTTAGACCAAAGGAATTTGGCTCTAGAGTCATTGATTGGCCTGCCTCCAAATTTATCATTGGCAGTAAAAATATCATTGAAATCCACTCCCACCATCCAAGAGCCTATATAATTTCTACTAATATTTTCTAGGTTTTCCCACATGGCATTTTTATTATACAAATCAGTACTAGCATAAATTGTACTAAAAAGTCAAAGTTTACGTGGGGAGTACCTCAATCATTGCATGAATTCCTTGATTTCTACAGACAAAGTTTTGGACAGTCACCACCTTGTGGTTGTAGAGTAGCACAATTCCTCCAGCCTGGCCATCAGATGGAACCTCTATAATCTCTGTAAATCTAAAATCATTGAGTTGTTCTACATGGCTACCCATTCTAGTTTCTAGTAAGGCCACCATACATGGTCTATGAGTGTCGATGATTTCTCTGAAATTTCTCCTAAAATTTTTATTATTACCACCTCTTATGTTCTATATAATGATATTAGTAGGCCGATTCATAGAGATATTATGATTTTGGTTTGGTGGTTCCCCGTTCTCCCTCAAAGTCCCCAAAATTGGGTTCCTTCTCAAAGCTGGTACCAGTATCATTGCCATGTTCCCCACCGTTGGATCCTGAGATGGCCTGATGTCCATCGAGCATTTGTATAATGCTAGTGGTCAGTTGAGTACGTGCCTCTTTTCTTGCATCTCCGTAAAGAGAAATACTTTTACCCCGTCTAGGTTTGAGAACTCTAGGACTCGTTCTAAGATTATGTTGAGAGGTTCCTCCTCCTCCATTTCTGCCTCTACTAGTTCTTGGTTTTGAACAGGTTAATGAGGTGGTGATGGGGGTTGATGGGCTGGTTGAGGAATCTGAGGTTCCTGAACTGGTGGAGGTTTCTCACATGGCATTAAAATAGGGTTGAGTTAAGTTAGTGTTTCTGGGGGAAAGAGTGGCATGTCTAGGAGAGCATTCTGAGGGTATATAGGGTTGAAGTGAGGTGGTAAATTCGAATGTTTTCTCATTGGATGCACTAGTTGAGGGTTTGCTGAGGGGGCTAGGGGTTGTAGGATTTTCTATTTGGGGAGGAAAGGATAGTAGATTTTCCATGGTAATTGCTTTGTGTTGCCTTAGAATCTGTATAAGCCTGGGTCGTCTCCTTATGGTCGAGGGAATTCTGGGAATTTTGAGAGGGGATAGGAATACTTAAGGTCTCTAACTTAGGCATGGGAGAAAGGTTAGGATTTTCTTGAGAGGGATTGGGTGGTAGGGCAATGATTTGAAGTGCCGAATGAATGGCTTCTGGTTGCCCAATGCCATGGTTTATAGGTTTTTCTTCTATGAGTATAGTATCAATTACTTGGCTATGGCTATTGTACAAATGTAAGACTTGGCCATCTTTATTTTCCATTTGGCTTACATGCTTAGGGAACGAGAGATTATGAGATCCTAATAAAAGATCTTTGTCCGGATTTTTGGTTAAGCTAGTGTAATTATCAAATTATTTTATTTCATTGGTATAAAGGGTAGTGGAGTTGCTATTAGTAGTAGGGTTATAATTGTCTTTGTCCATCTTTCTTGCATGGAATCATTTTCACTTTTTTTAGGAATAGACACGTTAATATTCAACATGTCACAATCCTCATTTGGGTTGGACATTTATTATTTTGCATGGCTATTATTAGGATTATTAAAAAATAACTTATTTCCTTGGGTAGTTTCATTAGTGTTTTCATCTAAAATCATGTGCTCATTTTCTAAGATATTAAAATTATTTTTTATTAGTAAGGAAGTTGATGTTTTAGCTGTGGTTGCCGGTTTCTTTACCTTAGTAGTGGCAGTGGTATTTTTTTCTTCCTTGATGTCCATTGAAGTAGTGGAATCCTTTGGATCCTTTGATTTGTATTGTAAATACTTAGTATCAGGTACTTATCAGTGCTAGAACTAAACATCTTAACAGGGATACCTGGACCTTTGTTGTTGTTGACTGGCTTGATGGTATCTTGTTGAGTGCTTCTTGATGCTTGTCTCCTTCCTTTGTTAAAGGAAACTGTCTTCCACTCCTCTTGTTGATTTTCCAGAATTGAGGATGTTGCCTGCTCCTTGGTTGTTTCCTTAACTGCCTTGGCATCCAATTTAATAAAAGAGCACTATTTTTTTTGTGGCCTAGTCTACCTTAATTTATGTATAGGAAGTTTTCACCTCGTAATGGATGTGTTGTTTGTGTTGTCCCACATATAGAAATGGCTGGGCTGGAATTTATAAAGGAAGTTCAACACATAGTCTTGCATATCTTTCCCTTAGTATGGTTGAAGTACAAACATCAATACTTAGTAATCGACCAATTGCATTTCCATTTTTTCAAGTATTTTGCCATCCTAAAATTCTGTAGGCAGTTGTGGGAGTCTAACCCATACTGCTGTTGTTGTTAGCCTCTCTTTTGAAGCCACAAAATTTGGTTTCCATTTAGTAATGGAGAGGAAGTATCCATTAATGAACCAAGGTCCTTGTTGAATAGCTTTCTCCATGTTAACTTTATTTTTGAACTTGATTATGTAGTAGTCTTCTCCTAGATCAATCATTTGGAAATCTTTCATTGGCCTCCATAAATCTTGAATTTTCTTTTGCAAGTAGTGGTGCAACATACGTTTGCCCACTAACTTCACTATGATAGCATTCTTCTAGGGCTTGTAAATTCTTTGTCTGTCTTCTTCTGACAAAGCAATAACTTTGATGCCTCTTGCAATAGGGGATTCCAAATTGTCAGCCCTTTCTTCTATGTGAGAATTTTTTGTTAACTCCAAGTTTTTTTTTGATTTAGGGTAGAGTCAAATATCACTGGACTAGATGTTATTAATATGTCTTTGAAGGATAGTTTAGCTTGTAGGTTAGATTGAGTGGAAATATCATGATCAATATCTGGTGGTTTGGGTGGTTTTTGATTTGGGGATTCATGATTCTGGAGTTTCATTTGAGAGAAAAAGTTAACGGCAAAGAAGTTACATATTGAGAGGTAATGGATGTACATCCATCTTTCTTCTTTCCTACATCTTTTCACCATTTTTTTACCTCTCATATCCATGGAAAATAAGCATCTTTCATACAAAATCCTTCAGAACAGATCTAGAAGATTTTTGAAATCTCACTAGGATACAAATGTTGGTTTATATTTGAATTTTCAGATACTTGGATGTCTGAAAATGCACATTTGACTTACACTAGCATCTTTCTTTCTGAAATCTCACATTCCCTATGAAATAAAATCCAACTAACTCATACAAAATCTAGCAGATTCTTATCAGAACAAATTCATATAAAAAAGATTCATAAGCCATTTTGGTTAATATCAAATTTTTATATGGATTTTCATGAAAAAAGAAAATTATAGATTTTCAATTTTAGATGTTTTGTTAATTAAAGTATTCTAGAATCTGGCACTCTTAGATTTTGTACCAATTTTTTCCTACATTTGTACCAGATTTTCCCTACATTTGCACCCTAATTTTATACATTTGTACCAGATTTCTCCTTTCATCATTAATTGAAGTATTTTTTTAATAGTTGTGAATAATTTCAAAAATTTATATGCAATTTTATGCATGCATGTATGATAAATCAGCTATGGATGCATTAGGAATGATGTTTCTATTTAGTGTATTGGGAGGACTCAAATTTTCCAGTATTTTGGTTCCAATTGTCGTGAGTTCAACATTAGTAGTTTTCAATTCGTCAAATATTTTTCTGTTTCGAGTATAATTTTTGTTGTTTTGATTAAATAGGACAGGAAGACTGATTTATCGAAAAATATAATTGAAGGTTTTGGGATTCTGTCGATATCGGAGTTAAGAAATTTATTTTTGTATATTGCAGTACTATTATTCACTTCTTCCACATATAGTAGAAGATTTTGTACGTTTCAATTTATTTTTAAGTAATTTTTTGTTCTTTCAAGTTGTTTAGTAATGTGTACATCTTTAGTCCTCAAATAACTTACATGTCTCTTGAGTTTATTTTCTATCATGATGCTTATAGTTTGTTGATTTACTTGTCTTTGAATCTACTTATTATCGTCGGGAGATATGACTATGACTATGAAAATGCATTCTTTATTTTGGAATTTTAAAGTTTGTTAGTATTTATGATTATAGAGGGCTTTTGTTGTATGTATTATTGCTTCATAATTATTACTTATTATGTATTCTAAATATTCATACTTATGTCATACTTGTCTCTGCATATGTAAACTTCAGTGACGTATTGTTTCTAATACATGAGTGTATATCTGTTAGTAAATTTATTTGTAAAATAATTCTGAAAAATATAAAATAACATAAACAGAAATATAGACGAAACAAAAATTAGTTCGAGTCCACTGAATTCACAGTGTTTCCTTAAGGAATTTAATCCCCTCATAGTACCCAAGGTTTTGGATTATTTTCTATCAGGATAAAACGAATTACATACTGGTGTAGTGGCACTTCAAACCCCAGTGTTTCAGCAAACACAAAGTTCGGTAGCAAATCACATTTACTGTTGCTTTATTTAAAGTTAAAACAATACGGAAGAAGGAGGAGAAACTCAGAAAATCGTATTAAAATTTTGAGCAGAATGAACTTGTATTTATAGCCAATGTTGGGCTGAAATATGAAGATGTGCAACTCTTTAGAATGGCTATTTATGCAAAACGGTCACAACATAAATGTCATAACATAAATGATTATTTAATCAACAATAAAGAGGAAAAATTAAAGAGGGTAGTTTAATTTTCAGTTACACAACTGAAAAATAAAAAACTGATTGAATTTAATATTAATATTTGTTTTAATATTAATATTCTATTATTAAAATGAATATTTAATAACATTTCTGTTAATATTCTAATATTAACAAATAAATTTGGTCCAAAAAATTAATCAATTAATCGATCATTTGACCAAATTTGAATCTGAATCTAAATCCGAATCCGAAGCCGAAGTTGAGCTGTGCGAGTGACGATGGTGATGGCGCGAGGCTTGCCTTTGTCTCAACTCTTTAAGAGCTAGAAGAAGAGCAATTGCTTATATACCCATAAAAAATCTCTTCCTCTTTCAATATGAGACAATGTTCCTTCATTAAAGGGGAAACTTAAAATTTCACTTAAAAATTTCATTTCTCTCCATTTTTCATTCACCCTCTGTTAAGCATTTAATATACTTAAAATCCAACAATCCCCCACATGAATGGGGAATTGCTATATCATGAAAATATGCATGAAAACTGTGTGATTCGCAAGTAAGGATTAATTGCATCTAGATAAGTAGGTCTCTTTTTGAAATTTTCGTAGTGAAATTATGTCGGATATACTCGGTCAATTGGTAGATTTGATATCTTTAAATCGTCGAACTGGTGTATACCTAGATAACCATAAGTCATACAACCAATCCTTAACCGTCTTTGGTTCTCATTGTTGTGTTCGTTTCAGCCATGAACACCGTCTGGTTTCATAAGTGCGTATAGAACTGGCCTTACAAAGTTCTCATTGAAGCGGCTAACACTTCACACTTACATAGGTGATTCCTAAACATGTCATCCCGTAGATACACTTTTTGATATACCCCGTATCAAATTTAGAAATCATTAAAAAAGCCTTAATGCTTTATCCTTGGTACTGAACATTGTCTCATCACGTGAATGGACCAAAAGTTTAGTTGGTAATGTTGAACCGTCATTAATGACTTTGTTTGATCTCTTTGAACCTAGATCTTGGAATCTCCAGTCTTTTAGGTAGAGTTACCGCCACTATGACTTGTTCTTGTCCATAGTCTTATTCTCCTTGATGATTTCTAAACTACCTCTCTAGTTAGGCCTTCTATAAGTGGATCCGATATATTATCACTTGACTTTACATAGTCAAACGGGATAATTTCTCTAGAGAGTAATTTCCTAATGGTTTTATATCTTCATCATATATGACGAGATTTACCGTTATACATAATGCTCCTAGCCCTTCTAATTGCCGCTTGAATATTACAATGTATGCATATTGCTGCCAACAGTTTGGGCCAAAATGGAATATCTTCCAAGAAATTTTGAAGGCATTCAGCTTCTTCTCCGGCTTTATCTAAGTTCTATGAACTCAACTTCCGTTGTAGAACGGGCAATACAAGTTTGTTTGGATGACTTCCAAGATACCGCTCCTCTACCAATAGTAAATACATATCCACTTGTGAAGTTCGAATCAGCTGAACCGGTAATCCAATTTGCATTACAGTATCCCTCAATCACCGCAGTATATTTACTGTAGTGCAAAGCAAAGCCCTGGGTATGTTCTAAATATCCCAAAACTTGTTTCATTATCATCCAATGAGATTGACCTTGATTGCTCGTGTATCGACTCAATTTACTTATAGCACAAGCTATATCTAGTCGTGTACAATTCATGATGTATATTAAGCATTCCAACACATGAGCATAATCCAATTGTGATATGCTTTGGCCGTTGTTCTTTGCTAATGTAAGATTCATGTCAATTGGAGTCTTTGCAACTTTAAACCCTAAGTGCTTGAATTTTTCAAGTACTGTCTTAATATAATGAGATTGTGACAATGCCAGACCTTGAGGAGTCTTATGGATCTTAATCCCCAGAATTAAATCAGCAACTCCCAAGTCCTTCATATCAAACTTGCTAGTTAGCATACTCTTAGTAGCATTTATGTTGGCAATGTCATTACTCATTATCAATATATCGTCCACATATAAGAAAACATTAACTATGTGATTTGGAACATTTTTAATGTATAAACATTTATCACATTCATTTATCTTAAAACCATTTGACAATATTGTTTGGTCAAATTTCGCATGCCATTGTTTGGGTGCTTGTTTTAGTCCGTAAAAGGACTTAACAAGTCTAAATACCTTCATTTATTTACCTGGACCTAAAAACTCTTTAGGTTGTTCCATGTAGATTTTTTTCTCCAACTGTCCATTTAAGAAGGCCTTCTTAACATCCATTTGATGAATTTCAAGATCATAAACTGCAACTAACGCTACTAACATTCGTATGAACGTAATTCTTGTAACTGGAGAGTATGTATCAAAATAGTCAAGACCTTCTAGTTGTCTATACCCTTTGACCACAAGTCTTGCCTTATATTTGTCAATAGTGTCATCATCTTTTATTTTCCTATTAAAGATCCATTTAGAACCCAACAGTTTATTTGCAAGAGGAAGATCAACCAATTCTCATGTATGGTTGTTCAATATGAATTCTGTTTCACTATTGACTGCCTCTTTCTAAATTAATGATTCTTAAGAAGATATAGCTTCTTTAAATGTTTGGGGCTCATTGTCCAATAAGAAAGTCATAAATGGTCAAAATGAATTAGACATTCTTTGACGTTTACTACGTCTTGGATCCTCCTAATTAAATGTATTTTCTTTTGTTTCTTCCCAAGGTCGTTTAGATCCTTCACCAATCAACTCACATTCCTTTTCATACAGATATATATTTTTAAAGAACTCAACATTATCCGATTATATAGCCGTATTATTATGAATGTCGGGATTTTCTAATTTATGGACCAGAAATCGATATGCTTTACTATTAGTCACATATCCTTTGAAAACACAATCAACGGTTTTCGGTCCTATTTTTACCCATTTGGGTTTAGAAACTTGCACTTTTGCCAAACATCTCCACACTTTAAAATAATTCAAGTTGGGCTTCCTTCCTTTTCATTTTTCATATGGAACTGATTGTATTTTGCTATGGGGTACTCGATTTAGTATTCGGTTAGCCGTAAGAACGGCTTCCCCCAACAAGTTCCGTGGGAAACCAGAACTTATCAACAATGAGTTCATCATCTTCTTTAATGAACGATTCTTTCTTTCTGTAATCCCATTGGATTGGGGCGTGTAAGGGGCCGTCCATATTCTAAACATATTTGTTCAAAAGGAGATTCATACTCACTACCCCAATCACTTCTTATCATTTTGATTTTCTTTTTAAGTTGCGTTATCAACTTCATTTTTGTATTGCTTGAATGCGTCTATTTTCATCTTTACTATTAAGTAAGTAAACATAGCAATATCGAGTACTATCGTCAATACAAGTTATGAAATACTTCTTTCTGACACGAGATGGTATTGACTTCATGTCACAAATATCTGTGTGAATTAAGTCTAAAGGATTTGAATTCCTTTCAACTGACTTATAAGGATGTTTAACATACTTAGATTCCACATATTTGACATTTTGATTTGTCACATTCAAATTTAGGCAATACTTACAAATTAATCATTTTTCGTAAGATTTTCTAATTAACATGACCCAAACGTATATGCCATAATTCATTTGACTCAAGTAAGCAAGACGAAGCTGAAATTTTATTATTATTTTCAACAACCATTACATTCAGCTTGAAAGACCCTCAGTCAGGTAACCTTTTCCTACAAATATTTTGTTTTTACTTATTACAACCTTATCGAAAATAATACATTTAAAACCATTCTTAACAAGAAATCCAGTAGAGACTAAATTCTTCCTAATCTCGGGAACATAAAGTAGGTTGTTCAAAGTCACCACCTTGCTAGAAGTCATCTTTAGAAAGATCTTCCCACATCTTTCAATGTTGATGGTTGCAGCATTTCCCATAGAAAGAGTCTCTTCAGGTCCAACGAGAGCATATGTTGCAAAAGCTTCCCTAACAGAACAAACATTACGAGTGGCTCCAGAATCAATCCACCACTCCTTAGGATTTCCCACCAGGTTGTATTCATAAAGCATGGCACACAAGTCATCAATATCTTCATGCTTTTCAACGATGTTTGCTTAACCCTTCTTCTTGTCTTTCTTCGGAGCACAACACTCTGTAGATTTATGCTCAGCTTTCCCATAGTTTAGCAATTTATGTTGAACCGCTTCTTGCTTGGGTTGCTTTTTGGTCCAGAAACATGCTTCCTTTTTCTCTTATTTTGAGAAGTATCATCAATAATATTTGCTCCCATTATTGTTGAGTTTCCACTGCCTCTCTTTTCAGTAGCTTTGTTGTCCTCTTCGATTCTCAACAGAACAATGAGATCTTCAAGAGATATCTCCTTGCGGTTGTGTTTCAAGTAGTTTTTGAAGTCCTTCCACAAAGGAGACAACTTCTCAATCATCGCTGCTACTTGGAATGCTTCATTGATAAGAAGACCTTCAATGAAAATTCTGTTACTAAAAATACTAAGATTACTACTTTCAACATCAGTATTAATTTGATTTATACCTTCAGCAAGGAGATCGTGAATAATCACTTGCAATTCCTAGACTTGATTAATAACAAACTTGCTATCTAGCATTTTGTAGTCCAAAAACTTAGCGACAATGAATTTCTTCAACCCGAAATCTTCAGTTTTGTATTTCTTTTCAAGCGCAGTCCACAATTCTTTTGATATCTCCACGCCACTGTAGACATTATACAGATCGTCCTCCAGTCTACTAAGAACATAATTCTTGCACAAAAAATTAGAATGCTTGCACGCCTCAATCACGAGAAAGCGTTCATTCTCTCGAGTTTCTTCGGGCAGAATAGGAACATCTTCCTTGATAGACTTAACGTAGTCAAGTAGAAGACCATCTTCTGCTGCCAATGCTTGAAATCTAACCCGAAATTTTTTTCGGACTTTTCCGTCGGTGCAAACCGGTGTTTGGCTTGTTGATGCATTGGCAGTCACCATTGGAACAACTTAGTTCACATTATCATTAGTCATTTTTATAAAAGAATGACATACAAAAATGTTAAAATCACGTAACTTTTAATATCCAACAGAGTAGAAAACCACAAAGGTTTTAATTTCCAGAACAGTTAATAAACACAAATACAGAATACAAATTTAAATTCCTTAAGCTTGTTTGTAAACTGTATTTGTAAAATAATTCTGAAAAATATAAAATAACATAAACAGAAATATAGACAAAACAAAAATTAATTCGAGCCCACTGAATTCATTGTGTTTTCTTAAGGAATTTAATTCCCTCCTAGTACCCAAGGTTTTAGATTATTTCCTCCCAGGATAGAAGGAATTATACACTGGTATAGTGATACTTCAAACCTAGTGGTTCAGCGAACACAAAATTCGGTAGCAAATCACATTTACTGTTGCTTTCTTTGAAGTTAAAACAATACAGAAGAAGGAGGAGAAACTCAGAAAATCGTATTGAAATTCTAAGCAAAATGGACTTGTATTTATAACCAATGTTGGGCTAAAACCTGAAGAGGTGCAACTCTTCAGAATGACTGTTTATGCAAAATGGCCACAGCATAAATGTCATAACATAAATAGTTATTTACTCAACAATAAAGAGAGAAAATAAAGAGGAAAAATTGAAGAGGATAGTTAATTTTCAGTTACACAACTGAAAAATGAAAAACTGATTGGATTTAATATTAATATTTATTTTAATATTAATATTCTATTATTAAAACGAATATTTAATAATATTTCTGTTAATATTTTACAATTAACAAATAAATTTGGTCCAAAAAATTAATCAATCAATCAATCATTTGACAAAATTTAAATCCGAATTCGAAGTCGAATCCGAAGCCGAGCCGAGCGACGGCGACGACGTGAGGCTTGCCTTCTTCTCAACTCTTTAAGAGTTAGAAGAATAGCAATTGCTTATATACCCATAAAAATTCTCTTCCTCTTCCAGTATAAGACAATGTTCCTTCATCAAGAGGGGAAAGTTAAAATTTTACTTAAAATTTTTATTTTCTCCATTTCCCATTCACCCTCTTTTAAGCATTTAATATACTTAAAACTCAAATAATATCAAAACGAGAACGAAAGAGAGAAGCTTTCCATGGATTAAGTCATATGTGTTTTATACTTATCTAGTAGAACTTGCGCCTTATTTTTAGGAAGTTATCATTTGTCTAAGTCAATAATGAACTTCTGCAATTGGTTTATTTGATCATAAGCTAGATTTTCAGGAAATGGGCATATATAAGTACATATATACAATAGTCTAATGGACAGATTTATTAACATTCATATGTTGAAGTATGACTTTTAATTTTGTTTGTGTTATAGTCTGCAAACTATTGTAATTACAGCTAACTGATTGAACAAAATATCCTACATATTAACAGCTAGTTGTGGTCACGATCCAAACCTCGCACTGGTCGTGATGACGCCTCTCGTGAAGACAAGCCCAGCCAACTAACCCAACTCATCTTTTTCAAAAATAGTTAAGCATAAATGAAAAGCAAAAATATGACTTAATAATATTAATTAACGAAATTACAACCCAACACAGCCCTAATCAGGGTGTCACAAGTCACGAGCATCTATCAGAAAGTAAATCCACTACAAGGTCTATTATATACAGAAACAGAATAACGAACAAAGAGAAAAAAAATGGTGCTGCGAACGCTGACAATCACCTCTTTAACTCATATAACTCTGCCTCTGATCGGCCCAAACCCGCTACCGGGTGAATAGATACCTGCATTTGCACACGAGGTATAGGGAGTAAAGTGAGTACTCCAACTCAGTGAGTAATAAAGGTAAATAACGACTGAGCAGTAAGAAATCCCGTAAGGCAAACCATCATGCTGTATAGAAGCAGGGTACAATCCTTTGAGAAAACAGTAAGGCTATGAAATCTTTGGAAATATCTTGGCTCAGTTTAAAGCTCTTTTGAAAATGATCTTTTCAACAGTTACGACAACGATTTCAAAATAGTTAGTGCTGATAAGCACAGAAAAATCCGTCCCTCAGGCACAAATACCACAGTATAACAGGTAAAAAGGTAAATAAATATGCAAGATGAGCACATAAAAGTTTGCCCCTCGGGCAGTATCTCAAAATAGTACCAGCCCCTTGGGCTCTCTCTCTCTCAGATCACTTTCAGAACAGTATCATATAGTAACTGCTGCGGCGTGCAACCCGATCCACATATCGCTGCGGCGTACAACCCGATCCGTATATCGCTGCGGCGTACAACCCGATCCATATATCATCGACGCAGCAGTATTATACTGATACTAATATGAGGCCAAGGGCCTAGATTTGATGCCACGAGATGGCTTGATATTGCGCTTGGGCCGTAAGGGGCCCCTCCGAAGTCTGCACACCCCCAGTTTATATATATATATATATATATATATATATATATATATATATATATATTGCTGCGGCGTGCATCCAGATACAAAANCCCCCAGTGTATATATATATATATATATATATATATATATATATATATATATATATTGCTGCGGCGTGCATCCAGATACAAAAGTATCCTCATAATACAGACCCTCGGCCTAACTCAGTCAATAGAATCACATAAGCCACTCGGGCAACAATAAACATGATGCTCAGCCCAAAGTATTATTGGAAATATCATTTCAAGTGTTAAAGCAAGTAAACTTGGCTGATTTTTGAAAACAATGTAAAAATACATGACTGAGTTCAAGTATACAATCAAACAGTGAGGAAATATCAACAACCATCCCCGAAGGGGTTCAAATAGCTGGCACGAAGCCCAAATATGGCAATCAACCCAAGTCATGATGATAACAAATAAGTTTCAGTCAATTATACAGTAAAATCATCAATCGAGACGGACCAAGTCACAATCCCCAACGGTGCTCTACCCCACGCTCGCTATCCGGCGTGCAAGTCACCTCAATATAGCACTACGATGTGCAATCCGGGGTTTCAAACCCTCAGGATATCATTTACTATCATTACTCACCTCAAGCCGGCCAAAATACTAGCTCGCTATACCTTTGCCTCGCAAATCAACCTCCTCGTGCGTCGAATCTGATCAAAATCACAATGAATACATTACAATAGGCTAAGGAAACATAGCCCAAGCGAAAACAATAAATAACAGACACAAATCCTGAAAATTACCAAAACCCGAGCCCCGAGCCCACTTCTCGAAACTCAGAAATTTATATATCAATATGTTCCTTATCTCCTCACGAGTTCATACATACCAAGAACTCTCAAATCCGAGCTCAAATGGCCCTTCA
>MU775932.1:57723-79005 GCA_026770625.1 Nicotiana glauca | reverse complement strand
ATATATATATATATATATATATATATATATATATATATATATATATATATATATATATATATATATTAACTAGTGGATTCATCTTATGAACATGATTTTAATCCAGATAGAAGAAACAAGTAAACACATAATTCTTTTGTAGGAAATTTCTAGAATTTCTTTTGAATATGATCCAAATGTTTTTAAGCCACGAAAAGGCAATAATAACTTAATTAGGTTCAAGACAACAACACAAAATGCGCAAATCATGCCGAGGTCAACGGCCCGCTCCAACAGAAATGTAAATTATGCACTGCCGAGGATCAAGCGGCCCGTACCATAGATGCATCTATTTAATCTGCCGAGGCGTTCGGCCCGTTCCAAAAACACATACCCTACTTGCGAATCATGCATGCGACGCAAGTACACATAAGAATACATGCTCAATCAGTCAAATAAGAACTTATCGGGGAATATTAATTCAAATAAGACCAATTCTCCTTTAACAATTTAAGAAATAAAGTTTAATCCTTTTAGAAATTTACTTACTAATTCGATTGTGAGTTAAGCAACTCAAGCTACCAATGGGTTCACAATTAATCCACGTACAACATGCTTTTGGGTCCTAACTATCCGGATAATAGCATAATAGTAGCTATGCACGGACTCTCATCACCTCATGCGAACGTAGCCCCCACAAATAGGAGCACATAATCAATCACTTCACCTATAGGGTAAATTCCCCCTCACAAGATTAGAAAAGAGACTCACCTCGCTCCGAAGACTCATAACTGGCTCTACATTCTTCCAAAGGCTTGAACCGAAGCACAATGCACCAAAACTAGCAAATTAACGACAAACTAATGAGAACATGTTCAAATACTTGTCAACAATTCAAATTATACAAATTCCCAACTCCGCTTAGTGAAATGACCAAAATGCCCTCAGGCCCACGTGCTCGGATTCCGAAATTTCTCAAAGATAAAGTTTACCCATGAACTCACGAACTCAAATATATGATTTTCTCTTAATTCCATACTCAAAATCATGGTCAAAATCCAAGAACACAAATTTTCTAGGTCTTCCTCTAACCCTCAATTTTCTTCTCATTTACATGCTAAAATCCATATATAATTAATGTATTTAACTCAAAATAGGTAGGAATAACTTACCTCATGATAAGTGACGAAAATGGAATCTCCAAGCTGCTCCCCATCGACTCCAATGGAAAAAAAATGGGATTGAAATGAACTCAACCCCGAACTTAAAACATCTCACTGCCCCTGCTGGTTACGCTTCTGCGGATGTCGCTTCTGCGACTTTTCGCCACTTCTGCGGCTTTGGGCAAAAGGAAGCTGACCGCTTCTGCAGTCTGGGGGGCACTTAAGCGAAACCGCTTCTGCGGTCCCTTGGCCGCTTCTGCGACTTTTCTTTAGACTTGGCCCCCTTCCGCTTCTGCGAGCGTTTGTCCGCATCTGCAGTCCCAGAACTGCAGATGCGGTTATGATAGAAGCAGCAAATCTCAAGCCTTCCCAAATTCCACTTTTTTTATCCGAAATCCACCCGAGGCCCCCAGGACCCCAACCTATCATACCAACCAGTCCCAAAATACGTTACGGACTTTCTCGAGGCCTTAAATCACATCAAACAACGCTAAATTCATCAATCGACCTCCAATCCAAGCTTTATGAACTTTGAACTTTCCAACTTCTACTTTCGGTGTTTAAACCTATCAAATCATGTCCGATTGACCTCAAATTTTGCACACAAGTCATATTTGACATTATGGACCCATCCAACTTCCGGAATCAGATACTGACCCCGATATTAAAAAGTCCACTTCCGGTCAAACATCTCAAAAACCTTCAAATTTTTATCTTTAGCCAAATGGCTTCAAAATGACCTACGGACCTCCGAATTCACTTCCGATCGCGCTCCAAACTCCAGAATCACCATACAGAGCTATTCATAGTTCGGAATCCCAAACGGACATCGATAACACTGAAATGCACTTTAAGCCAAAATTAAGAAATTTCTTCCAAAATGCTAACTTCCACAATAGGCGCCAATACACTCCTGGATTATCCAAAACCCGAACCGGGCATACGCCCAAGTCTGATATCATCATACGAACATGCTGGAACCTTCAGATCCTGATTCTGAGGTCGTTTACTCAAAAATCCAATCCTAGTTCATTCTTTCAACTTTAAGCTTCTCAAATGAGAATTTTCATTTAAATTTAACTCTGATCTTCCTGAATTTAAATTTTGACCATGCGAACAAGTCACAATACCTGAAATAAAGCTGCTCATGGCCTCAGATTGCTGGGCGGAGCGCTAGTTCTCAAAATGACCAGTCGGTTCGTTACATTCAACCCTTCTAACTCTTGAACTATCTGCACAAACAGAAGAAGTGCTACAGGTTGACTTGAACTTGCAGCTTGACTAAAACTTGCAGGTTGCTCAGAACCTCTACTTTGTTGTGAAGGAATGCCTATTCCAGCCTACGAATATTGAAAATTATAAGGGTTTAGCATACAAATTATAAGGATTTAGCATGAAAATTATAAGGATTTAGCATAAAATCACATGAATCTCTATCAAGTGCAGCATACAACAACCAACAACATCTCTTTTCTTTGCATGTTTCCCTCACTCTTTCCTTTTCATTAGGTTTTAGTTTCAACTGGACTTTGTATTCAATAATATACTTTGCCACAACCTTCCTAAATTCTACAACATTCTCAAACATCATCCCAACTTCAAATATAGCCACAATACAATCATCATCATACCTTAGTTTACGACTCTTTCTTCCAGTAGGTATATCAACACCCCTAACAGTTTTAGGATCTAGCTCATCTCTACTGTCATCACTATCTGCCTCTGAACTATCAATATATTGCTCATCACCCCGTAACCTTCCTGTATATCTAGTAGCCTTGTCCCTTCCAATGTCTTCACAGCCTCTATCAATTCCAGCTTCTCCTAAAGGTATTTCATTCTTAGCAACAACTTTTTTTCTTTGGACCTTACTCTTTTGTTTACTCCTTCTTTCTTCCCTAATAGATCTTAACTCTTCATCAACCTCTAGGTCATCTTCTTCAGGAATACCATCATCTTGTGAGTCAGAGCTACTTTCCATATCTGTTTCAGCCCTATCCACATTTTCCTCATCATGATGATTACTCTCATCAACTACATCAACATCAACCCTTTCATTTTCTTCAGTTAGTCCTTCATCCACCTTTATATTTATAATTTTTAAGTTTTCATTTTCACCACATAAGTCTTTCTCAGCAGTAGTTTGAGTGTTAATATCACCATCATTTGTTGCCCTAGAACCACCAGAAACATTATCTGTCTCACCTACTTCTGGCCCAGTTAGTAAAGATATTTGGCTCACAGTTTTAACCACCTATGGCTTATTAACCACATGCAGTACATACAAATCCAAAAAATCACAATGTACTAGGACTTTTACAATGTCTAACAAATGCGAATCATATTCAACCTTGAAAAGGTCATCACTTTTGAGGTTCTATAATAAAATCCCTCAACAGTGAGGTACCCTAAATTTTTAGTTCCATCATCGAAAAATGGTCTTTATCAATTAGAAAAGTTATTTCGGGTACCTTTTTCCCGACATATGCTAGGGCCCCATCATTGATAGCGTGTTACCATATAATCATCCATAAGATTCCCTCAAAGAAAACCCCAAGAATATATCACCAAAAGCTAACAGAATATTTCGAAGGAAAACCCCAAAAACCCTAACTTTAGAGAAAATTTTGAAAACTCTAAAATTGATCAATGCATGCTATATAAGGGCAAAATAATACCTCTTGAGTCATACAAAGTGCAATAACATTAGTCATTGACAGTCTTCCCAAAAAAGCAACTCGAATATTCAAATTGTAATTGATAACTTCAGCAAATCAAGCATAAATAACTATAAAACCCACAGCATACGGAACAAGAGATGATTTCAGTAATAAATCGAAGAGAATAAATTGAAAATACAGTAAGAATCAAAGGTAATTGATGGAATTTTTCTAAGGATTTTTCGGACCTCTAATCGCCATTCTTCAATTAGGGCTAACAGGGAGAGAGAACGGGTGCCTACTTAGTAATGAACGGGTCTTTTAATATTGTGCCTACTTAAAAATCTGATGTGGCGTATTAAAATAGTTGGCGCCTTTTAATTAGTTAGCTTTCCACGTCAGTTGCACTTACAAACATGCGCTTCACTTAATATAACACCTGGCCGAGTAGTCGGCTAGTTGTGCCTAATAGGTATGATTATGAATATAGTATTGTGTTCAATTGGAAAAAAGCTAAGTTCAAGTGTCTAAATGGAATTTTCTGGCAACTTTAAGGGTCTGCATATGTATTTGGCCTTTTAAATTATACACTACGTACTAATTTTAATGCATCATAAGTGCTAAATACCCAACAAGAAGTTGTCCTAATTGCAGTTTGTATACAGTTCAGGATTGGATTTGACTGATACAAATAGAATATCATATCGTGAAGTTTGTTACAAGAAATAATTTATGTATTATTAATTCCTACATTATTTAGTTTCTGCGTTAATAATACTTGCATAACTTACTGAATTAAGTGCACTTTTTTCCCAGCCAGTTAAGTAAAAATTCATGTATTATTTTCACCTAGTTCCCCAATTATCGAAGATCTCTTGCGCCTTCATTTATTAAAAACTTTTTTTGGTATGAAAATTAAAGGATACACAGTAAAAATAAAAAGAGCCAAAATGCTCCTAAATATATGTCACGATCCGAATTTTCCATCTTCGGGAGTCGTGTTCGCGCCTACTAATGAGAGCTAGGCCAGCCAAAGTTTATTACTTCCATTAACAACATAATCCCTTTTTAACAATTATAGGCAATGATACAAAACAACGAAATTAAATAATAAGCGAAAGTCTCAATATTATAGAAAAATGAATAAAAATGCGGACAATCTCAACAAAAGCCTCTACCCAAGATTGGTGTCACAGTTTCACAAACGGTCTAAGAATACTACACATAAAGGTCTAAAAGAAATAAACTCGACACTGTCTCCAGAAATACATGAAAGAAACAGGAATATAGATGAAAGGAGACGCCAGGGCCTGCGAATGCCTGCAAGGCTACCTCGGGTCTCGCTAGACTGAAAGCCTGCTCCCACACTATTGTTGCTGCTGTCCGAAGCCTGGATCTGTGCAAAATAACACAGAGTGTAGTATCAGTACAACCGACCCTATGTGCTGATAAGTGCCTAGCCTAACCCCAGCGAAGTAGTGACGAGGCTAGGACCAGACCGCCATATAAACTTGTGCATATATATATACAAGTACAACATAGACGTAGCAAGAAAATAACAATTTAAGTTGGGGAAGGGAACATGCTCCAGGGGCAACAGTTAGAAATAGAATTTCAGGAATAATAAAGCGTACATCTACAATTTAACTTCTAGCAGTAAATGAAGAGATAAGGCAACTTTCAAATTCAACTCATCTTGTTATAGGCGTGCAACCCGATCCCATTTCTCAATATCTCGTGGTAGGCGTACCACCCACTCCCATTTCAATATCACTTGTGGTAGGCGTACCACTTGCTCCCATTTCATTAAATTAACAGTGCCTCCAAAAGAAAATTTACTCTAACAAACGCAACAATTAATACGAGTTCATAAGACAACAAGTCCACAAAATTTATGATTCACTAAGGAAGACAAATAATGACAAATAGCAATTAATTATGGATTATAAGGGGCAATTAGGCAGTTTAGTAATTAATATGTTGAATGTCGCGTAGCAATTAAGTCACATAAACATGTAGCAATTAAGGCAGAAATTCAAGACATAACATTGTGCAAGGACACCTTGGTTCAATAATAACAATTAATATGATAAAGGAAAATATCAATATAAAGGATCACAGAAATAGTGGAATAAGATATTTAATGCACTTGAACTGGTAACAACAAGAAATCATAGCAAACTGCAATAAGTGCACGGCATCACCCTTTGTGCTTTTACTCTCATCCTCACCAAGCAATGATATCGTAAAATATGCACGGCATCACCCTTCGTGCTTTTACTCTCTTTCCTCACATATAATTAATAGAATTGGCACGGAATGGTACATCGTGCGGCACAGCATCACCCTTCGTACTTTACTTTCTTTTCCTCACAATAAGCAAACGGTTCACGACATCACCCTTTGTGCTTTGCACTCTTTCCTCACAAGAAACAACAATGCACGGCATCACCCTTCGTGCTTTAACACTCTTCCTCACTCAATCAAAAAATCACAAACAAGGGCAAAGGAATAAATAAACAATAATGGAAATCCCGGCAAAGGAACACAAACAAACAATTGAAAATCGGCAAGGGGACAATATCAATAATCTCAAAGTCCCGGCAAGGAAAAATATTCAATAATCAACAACGTCCCGACAAGGGAATAGATCAATAACTCTTTTCTCTTTCTTTCACTTTCATCTCATAGTTCACATTATCACTCGAGTCAATGCTCCAAAGATTTACTTATCTCATATACCTTCTCAATTTGTATTTAAACTCGAGCCAACGCTTCACGAAGTTTAAGGATCACAATTCCTTTCACAAGCTCTTTACAACATATAGAAGTCATCAATTAAGCATGGAAGGTATAACAAAATCCAAACTATTCGCAAAATAAGGACTCACGGTCATGCTAGACACCAATGTATAGATACTCGTCACCATGCCTATACATCGTACTCGACAATCAACAAGTAGCAAATAAGACTCAACTCTTGTTCCCTCAAGCTAGGGTTAGACCAAACACTTACCTCGATGCTTTGAACTCAACTCAAGCCTCAACTATAGCTTTATCCAGATTCCACCTCTAATCCGCTCGAATCTAGTCACAAGTCACTTAATTACTTTAATAAACACTAAATGAATCAAGTTGAATGCATAAAAAGGAATTTCCCAAAAATTCCAAAGTCGCCCCCGGGCCACGTGGTAAAACCCGAGGTTCGAACCAAAACCCGGTTACCCATTCCCCTACGAACTCAAATATATAATTTATTTTGAAATCGAACCTCAAATTGAGGTTCAAATACCTAATTTTTAAAAAAACCTAGGTTCTACCCAAAACCCCCAATTTCACCCATGCAAATCTTTGATTTTAAGTGGAAAACATGTTAAATGATATTAATGATTGAAATAATTAAGTAAAAATCGACTTACAAATGATTTGGAATGAAACTTGTTCTTGAAAAATCGTCTAAGGAGTTTGGGTTTTGAAAGAATGATGAAAAATGGTAAAAATTTGACTAAGTATAAAATTTGTTGAGCCTCAGTTATGGGAATGCAAACTGGGGTTCGCAATTGCGAACATCGACCAAATATGGAAAATGTGAAGTCATGTTCGCATTTGCAAACACTAGGCAAAAACATTGGCTTCGCATTTGCGACACTTATGTCGCATTTGCGATGGCATCGCATTTGCGAGCTTGATGGTCGCATTTGCGACTGGCTCACACTTCGCATTTGTGAACAAGTTGTCCGCATTTGCGACCCAAATAAACTATTCCCTTCCTCGCATTTGCGATGCCAGGCTCGCAAGATTTTCTCTAAGTTCAAAATGCACTCCGACACCTATTCAAAACTCACCCGAGCCCTCGAGGCTCCAAACCAAATATGCACACAACCTCAAAAACATCCTACAGACTTATCCGTGCGATCAACTCGCCAAAATAACATCATATACACCGAATTAAGCCTCAAAATTCATAATTACTTCCAAATTTTCATAAAACAACAAATTTCTATTTTAAATCCGAAACACGTCAAACGACGTCCGTTTTCAACCAAACTTTACAGAAATGGCTTAAATCATATATAAGACTTGTACCGGGCGCCGGAACCAAAATACGGGCCCGATACCATAGTCTTCTAATCAAATTTCATTTCAAATTTCCTTAATTATTTCAGAAAATAATTTCACACAAAAATTTATATCTCGGGCTCGCGATCTCGGAATTCGATTCCGAGCATACGCCCAAGATACATATTTTCCTACGGACCCTCCGGAACCGTCAAATTACGGGTCCGAGTCCGTTTACCCAAAATATTGACCGAAGTCAAATTTATTCAGTTTAATATCAAAATTTAGCATTTTTCTCACAAAATTCATACTTAAACTTTCCGGCTACGCGCCCGGACTGCGCACACAAATCGAGGCAACCCCAAATGAGGTTTTCAAGGCCTCAGAAACACAAAATGAGTAAAATCGAGGCAACCCCAAATGAGGTTTTCAAGGCCTCAGAAGCACAGAATGAGTAAAGAAACAAGTGATGACCCTTTGGGTCTTCACAATATACGAATAGAACACTTATGCCCTTTACTTTAAGAATGTTAGATTTTTCATTTTCTTAAAGATTCCTTTAGCTGGATTTGAAAATAAGGACAAAAATGTGTCACTTTTGTTACAGTTGAGATCTTGAATGACCCAAACAGGAAAATGACATTGTATAACTGCTCCTAAAATATTAGCCAGGAAAAAAATAAAAAAATTATATATAAATATATATACACACATACATTCTGCATGTTATGTACAAAATTATACAAATTTTATACACTTTTTTTGCTACCACATATAAATAGTTTCTGATACGGGTTAAAAGCGATGATACCCCGACTATCAACTGAAGGGAAAAGTGTAACATAACGTATAGTGCAGGGGCAATTATGGACTTTTTCTGTTTATACTGTTTCAAGTCATTCTGATCATGTAACATTCGAAGCCCGAGTATGATCAAGATCTTCCTTTCACGATAGATATAGCAAAGTAAACCATATAAGTTTACAGAGCGATTTGTGGCCTTCTGTAGTATAAGCAAACCTGCAATTAACAACCACGCGGCCTAATTGAGCGTCTGTAAAGACAACTAAAGATTTTTCATAACTCAAAGAACAAAAACCTGCTCATTAATACTCCAGTAGCATACAAAAGCTGAAACACATTATGCAACTATTCAATAATAAATCCAGTGGATTGAGATATATGACTTGGCTGAAAATTAACTAGTGTCCAGAAAATCTCTTCAGCCTACTGTATTGGAAAAGAGAGGCCACATGGAGGTGGAGAATATATAACATTATATAAAACTAATTATGGAACCGACTTTAACATCTCATGTATAGGGAACTCAAGAACTAGATCTTTCATCACTTTCCTTTTTAGTCCAAGTGAAAAGCGAACGGCAGACGACGAGACGCGGATCCAAGTACTAAAATTTTGAATATTTATCTCCAGCAAGATTTGACGCTCCCTTGTGTCCAAATTCGATCAATTCATCAGAGCCATCAGTTGCTGTGTTGTCCTATAGCCAAATACTGACTCTACTGTCCAGAATTTCCAATAAGTCGCTCTACTGCGGCATGAACATTGCCTGCAGTGGCAATCAGTGCCCGGATGTTTTCTTGAGTGTCAAAGAAACCCATTTCTTGTAACTGCGTTAGCTGAGTAGCGTATAATTCCTCTGGCGGCACTACAACAAAACATCAAGAGGAAAATTGACATATTGTTAAGTCGGAGGGATAAAAGAAAGAGAGAAATGTTGAAGAAGAAAAGAGATAAAAGTAACCATTAGATCTGTTAGGGACACCCAAGCCCCCCGTCTCAAGTCCACCAAACATGTTCATCAGCATTTCTATTCCGCTATCTGCAATTATTCAAACCACCACACAATGTGAGTTGACTAAAGGATATTCCATACACAGAAATTGCATTAACTTAGTCCTTCAACCCTGAATTTTATATGGTATTTGACAAGTCAAAATAGATTCAATAGTTCCCTAAATCCATTGTATCACTGACGATTAATAGCCATCTCTTTAACAACCTGACTTCCACAGTCAAGAATCCAGTTTGAAACCCAAACTTCATATGCCAAATAAACTAAGATACTCAATGTCTCTGCAACGTAGATAACAACATGGACAAATTGAGTGTCTATTTACAAATGAAATGATGTACGATGAGTTTGAAAGTTGAAGGTGTGTATTGTTCTCAGTGGACCCTGTATGTGCCAAGATAGAGCAAAGTTTTGAAACAAAAATGTTAAGAAGAATTATGTCCCCCCAAGACAACATTTTTAAAGGAGAGACCAGCTATCATGCAGACTAATTAAGAATGACTGATCGCAGTGATAGGATTATCAAGTTGGAAGAACTGGAGAACGGGAAGTTTACCTGCTCCAGCAGCATTTTGACCTAGTTGTCTGCAAGTAGAAAAGGAAATTTTGTCAGCACAGAACAGTATCAAGTTCATCTTTCTTCCTTCCATATTAGATAGGATTTTTCCATCCAAAGAAAGTATAAACAAAAATATGTCAAGTTCTCTTTTCTTCGGCAAGAGTACACCCCGAATGGTGAGAGTTGAGAATTCAAACGAATACACAACTCGTGTAAGATAAATCATGAAGCATTTCTCCAGCCAAGAAAATAGGTCCCAACTTACTGGTCTGTTTGCTGCCGCCAAGCTTGAGACAAAAGCCCATGCTGAAAAGTCATAAGTTGCTAAAAAGAAAGAAAAGATGTAGAAGTCAAAAAAGACAGATGGATAAAAACAAAGGAACACTATAACAAGATAATCATACACTGATCGAGCTCTATTCTCGGAGTTTCAGACATGATCATAAGCCCTCTTTTTACACCCTTGCCCCAATAAACCCACTTAAACCCTAAAGAGCTTCTCTTACCCAAAAATCGATGCCTTAACCCAACCCTTTTTCTTATTCCGCTTCTTCTTCAGAGTTCTAACATAGAACTGTGGATTCACAACCAGGTGTAATGTCATTTTGAAAGACTGCAATAAAAAAGAGTAGATGAAAGTTTTTTGTTTCTTAGTAACCACCTGCCATTGTGTGTTTTTTCATTTAGACCATTTGACATCCGATGTTCACTTGTATTTGGTTTACAGTCTCTTTGGTCCATTTTATATTTCCCTTTTGGTTTATCTTGCACATGGATGCACTCTTCTTGAGTGTTATTAATGATAAAACATTTCCTATTACCAACCAAAATAAATGGGATCACCCATACCATTCAGTTGCTACATCCAGATGCATATTTTAAGCAAGCAAGACCTTCCAACTGTGGCAAGAACTCTTTACCTGCATTGTCTCAGGTGATGTCAATTGACGAATAAACTCAGGGTTTTGCATCATTTCTCTAAGATGGGAGTTGGAGTCGAGCATGCTTCTTAGCTGTGGGTTCTGCCCTAAAACCTTATCACATAGATTAAATGAGAAGCTTGATGAGAAACTTTGTCTAACAGACAAAGAGGAGCCAAGGGAAAAGCAGATACAGCTATAAATTAAACAACTGCATGCAAATTTCCAGTCAGACCAAATAAATAAATACCTGGTTCATGTACTGAGGATTTGAGAGGAGAGATTGCATCATCTGTGAGATCGCAGGGTTCTGCATCATTTGATTTAGAGAAGTAGTATCTGGCATGCCACTTAGCATTTGCTCCAAACCTGGGGAAGCAAGTCCACCTAAGCCACCAAGTGGTGCAGCCCTAGTATCACCAGCAGTATTTGACCTAACAGCGGTATTGGCTTGGGCAGCTCCAGCTGAAAAAAAGTCAAGGTATAAGTAAAAACAATCCAAGCCATGCAACTTATGGAGATGCAATCATATACCTCATACTTATCCAACAACATGACTTCATCAGAAATTATAGTTCATAAATAATGCAATAACATAATGATTAGCCATGAATCCTAAGAGTACAACATAATTTTGTCTTTCACACGAAGGATTAAAAATGCTTTAAATCAATACTAAGAAGCTTACAAGAAACTGTGAAATATTTCAATGGACGAAAAGTACAACGAACAAAAGTTTCTTTTACAGTCAGCAAATTTTGATTAGAAATTTATAGTGCTTTGATGACCACTAAATTTTGTTATGCGATAGGGATATGAGAGCACAAGTTTTAAACACAAATTGCACAAGTAGGATCTCATGGCCAAACCTTAGCAGCAAAGATGCATGAAAATATCTCCAGATGCTCAAGAGAAAGAGATAAAGTTAGCTACTAATTGCAGGAGAACCTCAAGGTCAACAAAACAAGAGATTAAGTCAACAGTTCAACTATTTCAAGATGCATTGAAGAGAAACAAAAATCAATGCACAGGATCAAGTTAGATTTTATCTCATGTTACTTTATTTTTGGTGTAAAAAGGAATATCCAAATGAGGCAGAAACTTTACTAGAATTCATAGTCCTCTCCTCTAAGTTAAGAAGAGGGATATACAGTTGGCTTTTTTGCTCACTTGTACAGAAATCTTCAAATCTGAGCACTACCTTTGTGCTGTTTTATGACTACAATTATTACCATTTCAATTTTTTTTTAAAAGGTAAACAGTTTAACTCTAGCTAGTCAAAACAACTAAAGAACAAGAGCTGGTAAAAACTAACTGCCTGCAGATGCCCAAGGATTAGGAAGTGGATTAGTATTAGGAGCAGGCGGATTATCAGTAGTCTCAGAACCGGAGGTTGGAGGATTATTTGACTGGTGTCTGCCTTGCCCACCACCTTGTGCTCCCAAAAGAGCTGCAAACGGGTTAGACCCCACATTATTTCTCGTATCTCCAGACAATGTTGTTGCATTTAGGAGTGGCTCTTGGACATTTTCATACATACGCCTCAGCATGTTAAATCCCTCAGGAGAAGATTCAATATTGCTCATGGCCCTGTCAGTATTGCGCATCATCTCACGCATAAGTTCAGGGTTTCGTGCAGCCTCCATTGTCTGTCGAAGAGTAGCAGGATCATTGAGTACGTGAGCAAGCTCGGGATTACGCTCCATGATCTCTCGCATTTGGGGATTATTCATGATCATGTTGCGAATGGTTTCAGGGTTATTCATTAAATTCTGAACAAGAGGCATATTCAACATATCTCTCATCATGTTGGGGTTTTGAGTCAAGTGCTGCTGGACCTGCTCAAAATCTGGAAGTCCAGCTCCAAACAAACCACTACCACTTCCAAGACCAGAAAACAGTGAAGCTCCAAGGCCTGATCCCGGAAATGGCCCACCTACATTTGAAGCAGCATCTCTTGGTGCATGCTGATCTGTATTTGGACCTCCAGCATTGGTTGAACTCGCAGGGTTTGCAGAGGGAGCTGGGCCAGAACCTCGAACTAAATGCACAGTGTGATCCGCCTCCAGACCTATCAAGCACAAAGTTAAAATAAGCTACACTAAGATTACCACTCTGACAGCTTGATAAAATGTGACATGCAGATACGATAGCAGATACAAGAGAAGCTCCGCACCGAGTTGCTAATAGTTTAACACTTATATACTCAATCTTGAACATTTTGAAGTGATTATTAACCGATAGTGATCAACTTGACATGTGTCAGAGTATCTTCATGTAGCAAACAATGCAGACTTAGAAGTCAACCACAGGGAAAGATATTCCGTCCATGCAAAACTGAGAATCCCAAGGAGGGTGGAACCACACATTACATTCAACAAAGAGTCGCAGAAGCCCCACTTTTACACCCTTCCCTCTCAAAAAAGAAAAAGAAGACATTCCACCAATACCAAACTGAGCATGCCCAGGAATGTGGAATCACACATTACATTCAACAAAAAGTTGCAGAAGCCACACTTTTAACCCATCTCGCATCACAGTTATACAATTCTAATAAAAATAAACCAAAGACTTCCAATGGCATCACATCTTTCCTCTATGTAATAATCCGTTTTTCCAATCAAAACTTCAAAGTCAAACATTATGATAGAATGAACATTGAAATGCAGCAGAAAAGACCTTATGTCTCTTAGAATTTACAATTTTTGGCACTTTCTTGGAAAAAATTACCAAATGCATGGTTTTGAGTTTTATCTTCTATGCGAAAAATGTAATAAACACAGATCCTTCTTTTTCAGACAAATTTATAATAACATTTTGAATTCCTGAAAGACCGGGTAAGACGCTTTTTAGTAATAAATGGTCTACTAATACAGTATAGTTTAACAATAGCTTCGCATAAGTCAAAGCAATTACTTAGAACTTTTAAGTTATCCCCTCAATCTGTGAGACACTTGAGGCTTCAGTAGTGCACATATCGTACTATTCAGTTTCTAAATTGCTGTCACTAAGTCAAGTCAAACAAGATACTACTCCATCTTCCGTGTTAGCATGTAACAATCCAACATCAGCATAGAACTTCCAATCAATCGATTTTCAAAGCTAGGACTACTCCTCTAATATGGAAACAGCTCGTGCACGCATTCTTGCACATTGAACAAATTATTAATCCACTCCTCCCAAGCAGCAGCTCTCTTTCACTCTGGTAACACGTTATCAAGTAAACCAAATGCCCATGTCCTTTTTATCAAGAAAAGACCCACGTTGTTTAACAGTAGATACCAAAAGGATACTAGTAAACAATACAATTTACCACATATATTGAAGCCAATAAAGCTCATTTTCTTCATCTTTGTTCACCTTGAGCGGATAAGCCCCAAATCCAATTATCAGACATTAAAAGTATTAGCAGTCCCATTACAAGCATAATAATAAGTAAAGATTACATACTATAACCTTAAAAAAAATACAGGAGTAACTACTACTACTACTATGCCTCTATTCCAAGCTAGTTAGGGGCGGCCGACTTAATCCTCAATATCTATTCCACTCCTCCGTTTGTCGATTTCACTCTAACACTCAATAGTTTAATACAAGAGTTCATAATTAGAATACGTTCATTTTCCTTTTCAAAAAATATAAATAAATACAAGAGCTCATAACCAAATCAAAATCGCAAGTTATCAATCCCCTATCCGGAAAAATGTATAGGACCATACGGTGCAGCTCTTCCCGGCCCTTGCACAAATGTAGGATGCCTTGTGCACCGGGCAGCCCTTTTACCGAGATCAACTAAGAAGGACGGGAAATTTGAATAAAACAAATGGAGACACGGACAGTCAGGAATCTGGATTAATGAACTTGAACGGTAATTTAAGGGTAGTAAGTATAACAATCTAGCTGAAGGAGAGAGAAATGCATAACACAGAATTCCGGATCCTTCACAACATTCTTCTTATTTCCTTTCTCCTCTTCTCAATTCCTCTAATTTCTACAGATTCTCAAGCTTCATCTAGTTGTTCAAAGTTCAATTTTCATTACTGTTTATTTCTCTTTCAATTCAATTACCCTTGTGTTTTAAATTCTTATTTTTTTTTTTTTTTGAGCAGGTGAAAAACAGAGTACTTAAGAGTGCAAGTTCAGTGATAGGATGCATGAAGCAGAAGTGGAAGTGAAGATTGATACACAAGTCATCCCCAAAAGATATAGTTTCAAGTATCTTGGGCATGTAATCCAAGGCAACAGGGAGATTGATGAGGATGTTATTCATCGAATTAGAGCGGGGTGGATGACGAAGGCTCGCTTCTGGGGTTCTGTGTGATAAGAATGTGCTACCAAGACTTAAAGGCAAGTTTTACAGAGTGATGGTTAGACCGACAATGTCATATGGGGCTGGGTGCTGGCTCATCAAGAAGCCTCATGTCCAGAAGATGAAGGCAGCGAAATGAGGATGTTGAGATGGATGTGTGGGCATGCCATTAAAGACAATATTAGAAACGAAGTAATTAGGAACAATGTGGGAGTGACTTCTGTGGAGGACAAAATGCAGGAATCGAGACTGAGATAGTTCGGACATGTTCAAAGGAGAGACGTAGATGCCCCGGTCAAGAGGTATGAGAGGTTAACCATGGTGGGTCTGAGGAATGGTAGGGATAGGCCAAAGAAGTACTGGGGCGAGGTGATTAGGCAGGACATTTCATTACTCCAGCTTACCGAGAACATGACCCTCAATAGAAAGGGTGGAAGTCGAGAATTAGGGTTGAAGGTTGACAGGTAGTCGTTAGTGTCTCTTAGGCTTAACAGTAGTACTTGTACTATTCTTGTATTTTCTTATTCTTGGTTCTTTATTATTACGTATTGTGTCATTCGCGTCGGTTACCCTATTTCATTGTTGTTGCTATTGTTTGTTGCTTTATTTTCACTGTTCCTTAAGTCAAGGGTCTATTGGAAATGCCTTCTTTACCTTCACAAGGTAGGGGTAAGGTCTGCGTACACATTACCACTCCCTACACCCCACCTACGGGATTTTTGTTGTTGTTGTATTATTAACCTAAACCTACCAACCCCTCTTCCCTAGAGGTCAAAAGTGGCCCTCCCCGTTTTGCTCCCTTAATGAATGACTTGAACTCCCAACCTCAATGTCGGAGGTGGAGGGAGCTTCCCAATTAAGCTACCCTTTCTAGTCCCTTTGTTGTTTGAATTTTTTTTTTTTTAATTAAGTAATTGGCTTCAATAATGGCGTCAAGAAGATGCAAAATAGTTGAAAAATAGAAGCAAAAAGCAAAAGACCTGCTAGTTCCATCTCAAATAGGCCATCATAAGACCAAGGAGCTAAAAGTTCAAAAAGTTATGGGACGGACGCTAGGGGAAGGCTAAGGAATTCTGATTCCAAGGAGACTCATTATATTCTGGAAGAGGTGTTGAAAAGGGAAGTACACCCAACCATTTACACTTGTAATGCTTTGCTTCACGACATATGGGAAAAGTGAATAGTTCTTCTTATAAGGTGCTAAATAAGAAGTTACTAGCTAGTTTCTGTGCTGGTTATAAAATTCACATTCTCTATCATGCACATTGCCCTAGGATGCTCTCCATTCAGGCTCTGTCTTGCATGGAAAAGGGACCTTCAGCTGAAGGAGAAAGGAAGCGTTGGGTATGTGTTCGGAATAATAAATGCAAATTCCAGATCATGGAGATGAGGGCTATTGGAGAAATCCACCAAGATTGTCTCCCA
This sequence comes from Nicotiana glauca, assembly GCA_026770625.1. Lineage (NCBI taxonomy): Eukaryota > Viridiplantae > Streptophyta > Magnoliopsida > Solanales > Solanaceae > Nicotiana > Nicotiana glauca. The sequence continues at coordinate 62,115 of MU775932.1, read as the reverse complement.
AGTCCAATTTTAACCACCTCTTGTTACCCATTATGAATTCTATCTTAGTTTATGTTTTATTGCTTTAATTATGAGTAGCTAGACTAATCTCTAGGGTTGTGAACCAAATCTATGTTGTTTAACCAATGGGTAGTTGATTACTTGCTTTAACTTGATTGGGTTTATTATTATCTACTTGAATCTATATTCATTTGGCTAAATTAAGTGGATACCTACACTAAATCATTCCATGTTAGCTGGGTCTTGCTTAGGAAAGTAGATCTAACTACCCAAGGAGTTGGAGTGTTTGATCAGTAGAGATTGCTGGGAATAACTAACCTCATCCCTGATTTTTAGCCCCCTTTTGGCTATAGATTTTGCCAAGTTTTTTCCAAAAAATTTTGGCAAAACATGTTTTGTTTATAGATTTTACCCATGTTTTGGCAGATTTTCAAAACAAAATTTTCAAATCCCAAAACTAACTCTGGGGTTGGCCCAAAATATCAATGTTTGATTTTTTAAAAATTTCAAAAATTACCTCAAACTTTTGTATGTTATAAAAAAGCCCACAATCTATTATGACCTAACTAACCACCAGCTAATTACAACAACAACAACAACAACAACACAGTATAATCCCACTTAATGGGGTCTAGGGAGGGTAGTGTGTACGCAGACTTTACCCCTACCCTAGGATAGACAGGCTGTTTCCAAATAGACCCCCGGCATCCTTCCCTCCAAGAACTTCCCACCTTGCTCTTGGGGAGACTCGAACTCACAACCTTTCAGTTGGAGGTGGAGGTTGCTTATCATCAGAGCAACCACCAGCTAATTACTACAGTATTATTTTCTTTTGGACTGATGGATCTTGTAATATTATTGCAATTTGACAAATTACAGTGACTAGTAATTGTGTTATTAGCAGTTGATATTAAAATATTAGGTTATGATTTAAGGATAATATATTATGTAGTTCATTATAAAATAATAATCTTGTGCCAAATTTATCTATGTTCAGGATTATGATTTGTGCTAATGATAATGAATGGTATCGATGAAGGTTCTGCATATATAGGATTAGCAAGTATGTTTGTTTGGTATTATTTGGTATTTTTGATAGTTTTTAGAACTTATGGGTATACGTCACATCTCATGTTTTTTCAGCAAAAAAAAAGTGAAATATGTTTTGAAAATTATGTCCAAACAGATTTTCATCTTCAAACCAAACTTCATCCAAATCAGATTTTCTAAAACAAAATTGGGAATCAATTGCCAAACGCTAGCTTACTATATTCAGTTATTAATGCACTTCTGACAGGCCCATTAATCAGCGGGATATATCAGTGCGTAATTATAGTAGACCATAATAACTACCCAATTAAGTAAGCTAAATAGGCAAAAAACCCATTATTTAGGCCCATAGAGGTGGTGAACAATCCCAGGATTCCTTTACTTGAGGTAGTTCACTCTTTCCATTCGCTCATTAGTTGACTTAATTTTAGTTTACTTTTCAGTATTTAGATTAACAAAAACCAACTTAAGAAAGATGATTGGCATCGTATAAGGCAATAGTATTTAGAATTGGGCTTAACTACAATCAAAATTGCTCCTTGTGGATTCGACTTGGATACTGTCCAATATATATTGAAACGATTGTTTTGTTCTAATTAGAGGACACGGTTTGACGTTGTCAGCGTGTCCAAGGGATTGGACCACATCCTTCGTATAAACAACAACAACAACAGCTACCCAGTATAGTCCCACAAAGTGGGGTCTGGGAGGGTAATACGTACACAAGCCTTACCTCTACCGAAAGGGCAGAGAGGCTGTTTCCAATCGACCCTCGGCTCAGGAGAAAGACAAGAAAAAAGAGGTGGAAAAATAAAACATTAGTGACTCCAGCAGAAATCGCGTAAATAGTTACCTAAACATAAAACCATAAATTACAAGGCATGCAATAATATCTACCAGTAACTACCATAAGGGTGCACAATACAATACGCAAGACATCTACGGAGGGCCCTACCAAACCTCACCTAAACCCGGGAATGAAGTACGAAAGTTCTAGAAGCCCTAATGAAGTACGAAAGTTATAATTTTGCCATGTCCTGCCTAATCACCTCTCCCCAATACTTCTTAGGCCTCCCTTTGCCTCGCCTCGCCTCGCGCCAACCACCGTCAGCCGCTCACAACTCCTCACCGGGGCATCAGGGCTTCTCCTCCTCACATGCCCGAACCACCTGAGCCTCGCTTCCCGCATCTTCTCATCCACTGGGGCCACCCCCACCTTCTCCCGAATAACTTCATTATTAATCTTATCTAACCTGGTGTGCACGCACATCCACCTAAGCATACTCATCTCCGCAACTTTCACTCTCTGGACGTGAGAGTTCTTAACTGGCCAGCATTCCGCCCCATACAACATGGCAGGTCTAGCCACAGCTCTATAAAATTTCCCCTTGAGTTTCGGTGGCACTTTCTTGTCACGCAAGACTCCTGATGCAAGCCTCCATTTCGTCCACCCCGCCCCTATACAGTGAGTGACATCCTCGTCGATCTCTCCGTCCCCCTGAATCACAGACCCAAGATATTTGAAACTGTCCCTCTTGGGGATGACCTGAGCTCCAAGCTTCACGTCCCTGCCTACTTCGCTCGACTCGGCGCTAAACTTGCACTCCAGGTATTCTGTCTTAGACCTGGTTAGTTTGAAACCTTGAGACTCGAGAGTCTGTCTCCAGACCTCCAACCTCTCGTTAACACCGACCCTCGTCTCGTCTATCGGGACTATGTCATCAGCAAATAGCATACACCAAGGCACATCCCCTTGGATATGGCATGTCAGAGCATCCATCACCAAGGCAAATAAGAAAGAGCTAAGCGCGGATCCTTGATGAAGCCCCATAACCACCGGGAAGTGGTCTGAGTCGCCACCCACCGTCCTAACCCTAGGCTTCGCTCCATCGTACATGTCCTTGATCGCTCTGATGTAGGCTTCCGGCACGCTCTTCGCCTCCAAGCACCTCCATAGCACCTCCCTTGGGACCTTGACATATGCCTTTTCCAAGTAAATAAATACCATGTGCAGGTCCTTCTTCTTATCCCTGAACTGTTCCACCAATCTCCTGATATGGTGGATAGCTTCTGTAGTGGAGCGGTCCGGCATGAGACCGAACTGGTTCACGGATATGGACGTCATCCCCCTCACCCTCGCCTCAACCACTGAATTATTACTACTGTGGAATTGAATATGGGTACTACCAAGGTTGTTACATCATATTTCAATACATATTCCAAATATATAAAGAATTTTAAGTTCCTCACACAGATGGTGTAAAAAGATATTTACACAATAAGGTCAGTTAGAAAGTATTTGCAAGTAACTCTATTTAATAGCATTAATAAAAACGAACATAAAATAAATGATAAGTGATGTACTATAACAGATTAAATTACACTGGAAGTATAAAAAATTATCAGTGCATATAACTTAAATCAATATATTAATTGGATTTCATTTTTTTTTTTTTAATTATCAGACAATTTTATCCTGTGGTGGCAGGTCAATTAGCATTTCTACCAGATTATCAATTACTGATGTTCATCATTTATCAAGAGATTTCCCTGTAATTGTCTAATTATTGAACTGATTAATTACGCACCAGCAATTGATCATCTCCACTATTGAAAATCAAAGTAAAAAAAAAGCGTGTAGTTAACGTACCGTAGCTTTCAAGTGTTTGCTCGTCCTTTAAGATGCGGCCTTTATAGATCAATCTCTGATTTTCAGCAGGAATGTTTGCGTGCTGTACAAGAATAGACTTTAAGGATCCTACAGTCGAATCGAGGTTAACTTTCACGGAGAATTTCGAGCCGTTAGAACATCTGACGTTGATTGTAACACCTTCGCCGGCACCGGCGCCGGTGTTATTCTCCTTGTTTGAATCGCCGCCGACCATACTCATACTCCTCCCCTTGTGTAATTTGGGAGGTGTAATTTGGTAATTTCAATTGATTGAACAGAAAAAAGAGTGCCAGAAACTGAAGCCCTATATGCGGAAATTTCACAATTTGCAGGCAGCTAGATATTAGAGACGAGAGAGACAAAGACAGTGAAATGCTATAGCTTTTAAATATTTTTTTCAGTAGAAATATAGAAATGTTACAAAGACCATCTAAGATGGGTATTCGTATGCTAAACCAAAATGTTACTAGTACTCACTATTTATAGCCCGTTTGGCCAAGCTCCAAAATTTAGCTTATTTTGATAAATATATTTTTTCAAAAGTATTTTTCTTAAAAGTAAAAGCAGTTTGTGTTTGGCTAACTAGATTGAAAAGCACTTCTGAGCAGCAATTAGTGTTTGACTAAGTTTTAAAAAACTGCTTCTAAGTAGGGGTGTGCATTCGAATCGGT